>JACTAT010000340.1:110141-133366 GCA_014526335.1 Chrysaora quinquecirrha | reverse complement strand
GGGCATGTGTGAACGGACTGCATCGTTAAAATTGGTCCAGTGTCATTTGTGCCAATTTTGTGGGACACATGGCTGCGTCCGCTGTCGTTTTCATCGACCAGTTGTCAATTTCTATGCAATTGGTTGGAAGTGGGCTTCGATGGCCTAGATAAGTTGCTTTTAACTGTATGAGACCTGCAACACTGATTTTTGGCACATTTGACACTTTGTGACGTCACTGGGCCATTTTCAAAAGTGACAAAAGTTCCAAAACTTTGGATGCTAATAACCTTGTGACCAAAGGTCCGATTTCGACCAAACTTGGGGAATAGTATGTCTAGAAGACCGAGAAGGTGTGTGAAAAATTTTGGCTCTATGGGCGTGATCGTGACGTCAGAAGGGCGTGGTCAAAATTCAATTCCAGTGTTTGCCGAAGGCAAAAAACTGCGAGGTTGACGCGAGCTCAGCGAGCGGCAACCGAGTGTAGCGAAGCGGAGCACTGCGAAGCGGAGCAGGGCGGAGCGGAGCACCGCGGAGCGGTGTTTTGTTGTAACAATGGCAACAACAACAACAACAACATTTGCCTGAAAATGTTGGAAAAACTCTTGAGGGACTACTTTTCAAAGGCAAAATCGGGCAGATTTTCCTACTTTTTTCAAACCAAATCAACTTCACCCTACAGTGGGGGCTCAGTAGGGGTACCCCACTTGGCCACCGGAATTCAATAGCCTCTCCCCCCTGTGCTTAGGGTCTTGTTAAGGAGAGGCTATTATACTTTACCGACAAAAAATAAGGAAATTGCGGATGCTTTTGGTGCGGAGGTGGTGCGTCGGATCTGCTCCAGATTTCAGGTACCCCACCATTTGTTGGGGGGCCCCGTCCTGTGCAAGTGGTTTTTTTCGCATCCGACTTGGCACTTTTGAGAAAAGTGGCACTTTTTAAAAATGCGTCACTTTTGTATGGGATTCAATAGGGAAAACTTTGGGTAAAAGCGTGGGGCAACGGCTGGGGCGATTTTCGTGGAACAAACGATGTGGGGTAGGATTCCGTGACGGCTATTGGGCACGGTGGGTTTTGGGCGTGGCAAAGGTGTTGTGACGTCACAGTGACGTCACGAAGGTGCGAAAATTGGCCAAAATTTAGGCCCATTTTGGTTTTTTGTGGTGCTTTTTGTTCTGGGGGCTGGTACCCCGGATTTTAAGGTGGATTCCGGTACTTTCGAGTATGGCGCATCCGACCATCGTTGTGCCAACTTTCTATATATAGGTTTATGACGTCATAATGACGTCACAAATGTGGTAATTCGGCCCCCCGAAAGTTTATCGGAGTGGAACAAAAAGTGGTGGAACGGGGGTAATTTGGGGCGTAGATTCCGAATCTGGTAGTGCCGTTTGCTGGAATTGGGTTTATGACGTCATTATGACGTCATCAATGTTGGCACTTTTCACTGGGGCTTTTGGAGGGGTTCTGGATGCGTGATGTGGTTCAAACTCAAATATGTTAGGCACTGGGGCATGGGTAAACGGGCTGCACCGTTGAATTTGGTCCAGTGTCATTTGTGCCAATTTTATGGGACACATGGCTGCGTCCGCTGTTGTTCTCACCGAAGAGTTGCCAAATTCTGTGCAATTTGTTGGAAGAGGGCTTGCATGGCCTAGATAAGTTGCTTTTGACTATATGAGACGGGCAACACTGATTTTTGGCACATTCGACACATTGTGACGTCACTGGCACATTTTCAAAAGTGACAAAAGTTCCAAAACTTTGAATGCTCATAACTTTTGAACTAATGGTCTGATTTCGACCAAACTTGGGGAATAGTATCTCTATAAGACCGAAAAGGTGTGTGAAAAATTTGGGATGTATGGGCGTGATCGTGACGTCAGAAGGGCGTGGTCAAAATTCAATTCCAGTGTTTGCCGAAGGCAAAAAACTGCGAGGTTGACGCGAGCTCAGCGAGCGGCAACCGAGTGTAGCGAAGCGGAGCACTGCGAAGCGGAGCAGGGCGGAGCGGAGCACCGCGGAGCGGTGTTTTGTTGTAACAATGGCAACAACAACAACAACAACATTTGCCTGAAAATGTTGGAAAAACTCGTGAGGGACTACTTTTCAAAGGCAAAATCGGGCAGATTTTCCTACTTTTTTCAAACCAAATCAACTTCACCCTACAGTGGGGGCTCAGTAGGGGTACCCCACTTGGCCACCGGAATTCAATAGCCTCTCCCCCCTGTGCTTAGGGTCTTTAAGGAGAGGCTATTATACTTTACCGACAAAAATAAGGAAATTGCGGACGCTTCTGGCGCCGAGGTCGTGCGTCAGATCGGCCCCAGATTTGAGGTACCCCACCATTTGTCGGGGGGCCCCGTCCTGTCCAAGCATTTTTTGGCACATCCGACTTGGCACTTTTGAGAATTGGCACTTTTTTCTTTTTTCCCATTGTATTCAATAGGGGAAACTTTCGTGACGAATTGCGGGACAACCAGATGGGTGATTTTCGTGGAGCAAACGTTGCTGGGTAGGGTTCCAAAAGGGGCATTGGGTGAGGGGAGTTCTGCGCGTGGCGTGGGTGTTGTGACGTCACGATGACGTCAAGAAGGCGAAAAAATGGGCCAAAATTTAGGCCCATTTTTTCGTTCGTGGTGCTTTTTGTCCTCGAGGCTGGTACCCGAGATTTTCAGTTGGATTCTGGTACTTTCGCACACGGCGCATCCGACCGTGGGTGTGCCAACTTTCTATATATGGGTTTATGACGTCATAATGACGTCACAATTTTGAAAATTAGGTCCAAGATAAATTGAGTTGAGGGGAACAAAAAGTGGTAGAACGGGGGTAATTCGGGGCGTAGATTTCGAATATGATGGTGCCGTTTGCGAAATTTTGGATTATGACGTCATTATGACGTCATCAATTTTTGCGATTTTCACGCAGGGTTTTGGAGGGGTTCTGGACGCTTGATTTTGTTGAAACTCAGATATGTTAGTGACTGGGGCATGGGTAATGCGACTGAACCGTTGAAATTGGACCAGTTTCATTTGTGCCAATTTTGTGGGACATGTGGCTGCGTCCGCTGTCGTTTTCATCGAAGAGTTGCCAATTTCTATGCAATTGGTTGGAAGTGGGCTTGGATCGCCTAGATAAGTAGCTTTTGACTGTATGAGACTTGCAACACCAATTTTTGGCACTTTTGACATTTTGTGACGTCACTGGGACATTTTCAAAACTGACAAAAGTTCCAAAACTTTGGATGCTAATAACTTTGTGACCAATGCTCCAATTTCGACCAAACTTGGGGAATGGCATGTATATGGGACCAAAAAGGTGTGTGGAAAATTTAAGCTATATGGGTGTGGTTGTGACGTCACAAGGGCGTGGTCAAAATTCAATTCCAGTGTTTGCCGAAGGCAAAATTTTGCGAGGTTGACGCGAGCGCAGCGAGCGGCAACCGAGCGTAGTGGAGCGGAGCATTGCGGAGCGGAGCAGCGCGGAGCGAAGCACCGCGGAGCGGTGTTTTCCGGTAACCATGGCAGCAACAACAACAACAATATTCTCCTTAAAATTTTGCAAAAACTCATGAACGACTACTTTTCAGAGGCTAATTGGGGTGGATTTTCTTTGTTTTATTCGAGCCAAATTAACTCAAACCAATAGTGTGGGGTCGGGAGGGGTACCCATGGGTTTCAGTAAAAGAGCCTCCCCCTGTGCTTAGGGTCTTGTTAAGGAGAGGCTATTATACTTTACCGACAAAAAATAAGGAAATTGCGGATGCTTTTGGTGCGGAGGTGGTGCGTCGGATCTGCTCCAGATTTCAGGTACCCCACCATTTGTTGGGGGGCCCCGTCCTGTGCAAGTGGTTTTTTTCGCATCCGACTTGGCACTTTTGAGAAAAGTGGCACTTTTTTTAAAAATGCGTCACTTTTGTATGGGATTCAATAGGGGAAAACTTTGGGTAAAAAGCGTGGGGCAACCGCTGGGGCGATTTTCGTGGAACAAACGATGTGGGGTAGGATTCCGTGACGGCTATTGGGCACGGTGGGTTTTGGGCGTGGCAAAGGTGTTGTGACGTCACAGTGACGTCACGAAGGTGCGAAAATTGGCCAAAATTTAGGCCCATTTTGGTTTTTTGTGGTGCTTTTTGTTCTGGGGGCTGGTACCCCGGATTTTAAGGTGGATTCCGGTACTTTCGAGTATGGCGCATCCGACCATCGTTGTGCCAACTTTCTATATATAGGTTTATGACGTCATAATGACGTCACAAATGTGGTAATTCGGCTCCCCGAAAGTTTATGGGAGTGGAACAAAAAGTGGTGGAACGGGGGTAATTTGGGGCGTAGATTCCGAATCTGGTAGTGCCGTTTGCTGGAATTGGGTTTATGACGTCATTATGACGTCATCAATGTTGGCACTTTTCACTGGGGCTTTTGGAGGGGTTCTGGATGCGTGATGTGGTTCAAACTCAAATATGTTAGGCACTGGGGCATGGGTAAACGGGCTGCACCGTTGAATTTGGTCCAGTGTCATTTGTGCCAATTTTATGGGACACATGGCTGCGTCCGCTGTCGTTCTCACCGAAGAGTTGCCAAATTCTGTGCAATTTGTTGGAAGAGGGCTTGCATGGCCTAGATAAGTTGCTTTTGACTATATGAGACGGGCAACACTGATTTTTGGCACATTCGACACATTGTGACGTCACTGGCACATTTTCAAAAGTGACAAAAGTTCCAAAACTTTGAATGCTCATAACTTTTGAACTAATGGTCTGATTTCGACCAAACTTGGGGAATAGTATCTCTATAAGACCGAAAAGGTGTGTGAAAAATTTGGGATGTATGGGCGTGATCGTGACGTCAGAAGGGCGTGGTCAAAATTCAATTCCAGTGTTTGCCGAAGGCAAAAAACTGCGAGGTTGACGCGAGCTCAGCGAGCGGCAACCGAGTGTAGCGAAGCGGAGCACTGCGAAGCGGAGCAGGGCGGAGCGGAGCACCGCGGAGCGGTGTTTTGTTGTAACAATGGCAACAACAACAACAACAACATTTGCCTGAAAATGTTGGAAAAATTCGTGAGGGACTACTTTTCAAAGGCAAAATCGGGCAGATTTTCCTACTTTTTTCAAACCAAATCAACTTCACCCTACAGTGGGGGCTCAGTAGGGGTACCCCACTTGGCCACCGGAATTCAATAGCCTCTCCCCCCTGTGCTTAGGGTCTTGTTAAGGAGAGGCTATTATACTTTACCGACAAAAAATAAGGAAATTGCGGATGCTTTTGGTGCGGAAGTCGTGCGTCGGATCTGCGCCATATTTCAGGTACCCCACCATTTGTTGGGGGGCCCCGTCCCGTGCAAGTGGTTTTTTTGGCATCCGACTTGGCACTTTTGAAAAAAGTGGCACTTTTTTTAAAAATGCGTCACTTTTGTATGGGATTCAATAGGGGAAAACTTTGGGTAAAAAGCCCGGGACAACCGCTGGGGCGATTTTCGTGGAACAAACGTTGCGGGGTAGGGTTCCAAAAGGGGCATTGGGTGAGGGGAGTTTTGCGCGTGCTGTAGGTGTTGTGACGTCACGATGACGTCAAGAAGGCGAAAAAATGGGCCAAAATTTAGGCCCATTTTTTCGTTCGTGGTGCTTTTTGTCCTCGAGGCTGGTACCCGAGATTTTAAGTTGGATTCCGGTACTTTCGCACACGGCGCATCCGACCGTGGGTGTGCCAACTTTCTATATATGGGTTTATGACGTCATAATGACGTCACAAGTTTGAAAATTAGGTCCAAGATAAATTTATATTAGGGGAACAAAAAGTGATGGATCGGGGGTAATTCGGGGCGTAGATTTCGAATATGATGGTGCCGTTTGCGAAATTTTGGATTATGACGTCATTATGACGTCATCAATTTTTGCGATTTTCACGCAGGGTTTTGGAGGGGTTCTAGATGCGTGATTTGGTTCAAACTCACATATGTTAGTGACTGGGGCATGGGTAATGCGACTGAACCGTTGAAATTGGTCCAGTGTCATATGTGCCAATTTTGTGGGACATGTGGCTGCGTCCGCTGTCGTTTTCATCGAAGAGTTGCCAATTTCTATGCAATTGGTTGGAAGTGGGCTTGGATCGCCTAGATAAGTAGCTTTTGACTGTATGAGACTTGCAACACCAATTTTTGGCACTTTTGACATTTTGTGACGTCACTGGGACATTTTCATTTATTAAGGAGAGGCTATTATACTTTACCGGGAAAATATAAGGAAATTGCGGATGCTTTTGGTGCGGAGGTGGTGCGTCGGATCTGCACCAGATTTCAGGTACCCCACCATTTGTTGGGGGGCCGTGAACGAATCCGGGGGTTTTTTTTGCATCCGAGTTGGCACTTTTGAGAAAAGTGGCACTTTTTTTAAAAATGCGTCACTTTTGTATGGGATTCAATAGGGGAAAACTTTGGGTAAAAAGCACGGGACAACCGCTGGGCCGATTTTCGTGGAACAAACGTTGGGGGGTAGGGTTCCGTGATGGCTATAGGGCGCGGTCGGTTTTGGGGGTGGCGAAGGTGTTGTGACGTCACGGTGACGTCATGAACGTGCGAAAATGGGCCAAAATTTAGGCCCATTTTGGTTTTTTGTGGTGCTTTTTTTTCTCACGGCTGGTACCCCGGATTTTAAGGTGGATTCCGGTACTTTCGAGTATGGCGCATCCGACCATGGGTGTGCCAACTTTCTATATATAGGTTAATGACGTCATAATGACGTCACAAATGTGGTAATTTGGCCCCCCGAAAGTTTGTTGGAGTGAAACAAAAAGTGGTGGAACGGGGGTAATTTGGGGCGTAGATTCCGAATCTGGTAGTGCCGTTTGCGAATTTTTGGATTATGTTGTCATTATGACGTCATCAATGTTGGCACTTTTCACGGGGGCTTTTGGAGGGGTTCCAGTTGCGTGATGTGGTTCAAACTCAGATATGTTAGGCACTGGGGCATGTGTAAACTGATTGTCTTGTTGAAATCGGTCCAGTGTCATTTGTGCCAATTTTTTGGGACACATGGCTGCGTCGGCTGTCGTTTTCATCGATGAGTTGTCAATTTCTATGCAATTGGTTGTAAGTGGGCTTGGATGGCCTTGATAAGTTGCTTTTGACTGTATGAGACTTGCAACACCGATTTGTGGCACTTTTGACACTTTGTGACGTCATTGGCACATTTTCAAAAGTGACAAAAGTTCCAAAACTTTGAATGCTAATAACTTTGCAACGAATGGTCCAATTTTGACCAAACTTGGGGAATGGTATGTCTATAAAGTAGAAAGGTTGTGTGAAAAATTTGGGCTAAATGGGTGTGGTTGTGACATAAGAAGGGCGTGGTCAAAATTCACTTACAGTGTTTGCCGAAGGCAAACAACTGCGAGGTTGCCGCGAGCGCAGCGAGCGGCAACAGAGCGTAGCAGAGCGGAGCGATGCGGAGCGAAGCAGCGCGGAGCGGGGCGCAGCGGAGCGGTGTTTTACTGTAACAATAGCAACAACAACAACAACATTTGCCTGAAAATTTCGGAAAAACTCATGAAGGACTACTTTTCAACGGCAAAATGGGGCAGATTATCTTTTCTGTTTCGAGCCAAATCAACTTCACCCTATAGTGTGGGGCTCAGTAGGGGTACCCCGCTTGGCCGCCGGAATTAAATAGCCTCTCCCCCCTGCGCGTGCATGTCTTGTTAGGAGAGGTTATTATATTTATACGCAGCAAATAAGGACATACAAAACCGTTAATAGCGCTGAAACGGCTCGACGGATCTGCACCAGATTTCTGGTACCCGACTATTTTCGGGGTTGACATTGATGATTCAATTGGTTCGGAGATTGTACCATTGTTCCTTTGTGCCAAAGTGGCACATTTGCGCCAATTTTGAATGGGATTCAATAGGGGAAACTTTCGTGACGAATTGCGGGACAACGGGTGGCCGATTTTCGTGGAACAAACGTTGGTGGGTAGGGTTCCTTGGTGGCTATTGGGTGCGGTGGGTTTTGGGCGTGGCGTAGGTGTTGTGACGTCACGGCGACGTCAAGAAGAGCCAAAAATGTGCCAAAATTTAGGCCCACTTTTTCATTTTTGGCGCATTTGATCCACAGGGATGGTACCCGAGATTTTAAGACGGATTCTGGTACTTTCGCACACGGCGCATCCGACCGTGGGTGTGCCAACTTTCTATATATAGGTTTATGACGTCATAATGACGTCACAAGTTTGAAAATTAGGTCCAAGATAAATTTAGTTGAAGTGAACAAAAAGTGGTGGAACGGGGGTAATTCGGGGCGTAGATTTCGAATATGATAGTGCCGTTTGCAAAATTTGCGATTATGACGTCATTATGACGTCATCAATTTTTGCGATTTTCACGCAGGGTTTTGGAGGGGTTCTTGATGCGTGATTTGGTTCAAACTCACATATGTTAGTGACTGGGGCATGGGTAATGCGACTGAACCGTTGAAATTGGACCAGTTTCATTTGTGCCAATTTTGTGGGACATGTGGCTGCATCCGCTGTCGTTTTCATCGAAGAGTTGCCAATTTCTATGCAATTGGTTGGAAGTGGGCTTGGATCGCCTAGATAAGTAGCTTTTGACCGTATGAGACTTGCAACACCAATTTTTGGCACTTTTGACATTTTGTGGCGTCACTGGGACATTTTCAAAACTGACAAAAGTTCCAAAACTTTGGATGCTAATAACTTTGTGACCAATGCTCCAATTTCGACCAAACTTGGGGAATGACATGTATATGGGACCAAAAAGGTGTGTGGAAAATTTAAGCTATATGGGTGTGGTTTTGACGTCACAAGGGCGTGGTCGAAATTCATTTCCAGTGTTTGCCGAAGGCAAAAAACTGCGAGGTTGATGCGAGCGCAGCGAGCGGCAACCGAGCAGAGCGGAGCGGAGCGGAGCGGAGCGGAGCAACGTGGGCGGAGCACCGCGGAGCGGTGTTTTGTTGTATCAATGGCAACAACAACAACAACAACATTCAATTCCAGTGTTTCCCGAAGGCAAAAAACTGCGAGGTTGACGCGAGCGCAGCGAGCGGAAACCGTGCGTAGCGTAGCGGAGCACTGCGGAGCGGTGCAGCGCGGAGCGGAGCGCCACGAAGCAGTGTTTTCCTGTAACCATGGCAACAACAACAACAACAACATTTGCCTGAAAATGTTGGAAAAACTCATGAAGGACTACTTTTCAAAGGCAAACTGGGGCAGATTCTCTTTGTTTTTTCCACCCAATCTAACTCCACCCTATTGAAGGGGGACAGAGGGGCTCCCCGCTTGGCCGCCGGAATTAAATAGCCTCTCCCCATGTGCTTAGGGTCTTGTTTAGGAGAGGCTATTATACTTTACCGGGAAAAAATAAGCAAATTGCGGATGCTTTTGGTGCGGAGGTGGTGCGTCGGATCTGCACCAGATTTCAGGTACCCCACCATTTGTTGGGGGGCCGTGAACGAATCCGGGGGTTTTTTTTGCATCCGAGTTGGCACTTTTGAGAAAAGTGGCACTTTTTTTAAAAATGCGTCACTTTTGTATGGGATTCAATAGGGGAAAACTTTGGGTAAAAAGCACGGGACAACCGCTGGGCCGATTTTCGTGGAACAAACGTTGGGGGGTAGGGTTCCGTAATGGCTATAGGGCGCGGTGGGTTTTGGGCGTGGCAAAGGTGTTGTGACGTCACGGTGACGTCATGTAGGTCCAAAAATGGGCCAAAATTTAGGCCCATTTTGGTTTTTTGTGGTGCTTTTTTTTCTCAAGGCTGGTACCCCGGATTTTAAGGTGGATTCCGGTACTTTCGAGTATTGCGCATCCGACCATGGGTGTGCCAACTTTCTATATATAGGTTTATGACGTCATAATGACGCCACAAATGTGGTAATTCGGCCCCCTGAAATTTTATCGGAGTGGAACAAAAAGTGGTGGAACGGGGGTAATTTGGGGCGTAGATTCCGAATCTGGTAGTGCCGTTTGCGAATTTCGGGTTTATGACGTCATTATGACGTCATCAATGTTGGCACTTTTCACGGGGGCTTTTGGAGAGGTTCCGGATGCTTCATGTGGTTCAAACTCAGATATGTTAGGCACTGGGGCATGTGTGAACGGACTGCACCGTTAAAATTGGTCCAGTGTCATTTGTGCCAATTTTTTGGGACACATGGCTGCGTCGGCTGTCGTTTTCATCGACGAGTTGTCAATTTCTATGCAATTGGTTGTAAGTGGGCTTGGATGGCCTTGATAAGTTGTTTTTGACTGTATGAGACTTGCAACACCCATTTTTGGCACTTTTGACACTTTGTGACGTCAGTGGGACATTTTCAAAAGTGACAAAAGTTCCAAAACTTTGGATGCTAATAACCTTGTGACCAAAGGTCCAATTTTGACCAAACTTGGGGAATGGTATGTCTATAAGGTAGAAAGGTTGTGTGAAAAATTTGGGCTAAATGGGTGTGGTTGTGACGTAAGAAGGGCGTGGTCAAAATTCACTTCCAGTGTTTGCCGAAGGCAAAAAACTGCGAGGTTGCCGCGAGCGCAGCGAGCGGCAACAGAGCGTAGCAGAGCGGAGCGATGCGGAGCGAAGCAGCGCGGAGCGGGGGCGCCGCGGAGCGGTGTTTTGCTGTAACAATAGCAACAACAACAACAACATTTGCCTGAAAATTTCGGAAAAACTCATGAAGGACTACTTTTCAACGGCAAAATGGGGCAGATTATCTTTTCTGTTTCGAGCCAAATCAATTCCACCCTTTAGTGTGGGGCTTGATGGGGGCAGCTTTAACGTCGCAGGGGTAAAATAGCCTCTCCCCCCTGTGCTTAGGGTCTTGTTAGGAGAGGTTATTATATTTATACGCAGCAAATAAGGACATACAAAACCGTTAATAGCGCGGAAACGGCTCGACGGATCTGCACCAGATTTCTGGTACCCGACTATTTTCGGGGTTGACATTGATGATTCAATTGGTTCGGAGATTGTACCACTGTTCCTTTGTGCCAAAGTGGCACATTTGTGCCAATTTTGAATGGAATTCAATAGGGGAAACTTTCGTAACGAATTGCGGGACAATGACGTGGCCGATTTTCGTGGAGCAAACGTTGGTGGGTAGGGTTCCTGGATGGCTATTGGGCGCGGTGGGATTTGGGCGTGGCGTAGGTGTAGTGACGTCACAATGACGTCCCGAAGGGCCAAAAATGTGCCAAAATTTAGGCCCACTTTTTCATTTTTGGCGCATTTGAACCACAGGGCTGGTACCCGAGATTTTAAGGCGGATTCCGGTACTTTCGCACATGGCGCATCCGACCATGCATGTGCCATGTTTCTATATATGGGTTTATGACGTCATAATGACGTCACAAGTTTGAAAATTAGGTCCAAGATAAATTGAGTTGAGGGGAACAAAAAGTGGTAGAACGGGGGTAATTCGGGGCGTAGATTTCGAATATGATAGTGCCGTTTGCAAAATTTGGGATTATGACGTCATTATGACGTCATCAATTTTTGCGATTTTCACGCAGGGTTTTGGAGGGGTTCTTGATGCGTGATTTGGTTCAAACTCACATATGTTAGTGACTGGGGCATGGGTAATGCGACTGAACCGTTGAAATTGGACCAGTTTCATTTGTGCCAATTTTGTGGGACATGTGGCTGCATCCGCTGTCGTTTTCATCGAAGAGTTGCCAATTTCTATGCAATTGGTTGGAAGTGGGCTTGGATCGCCTTGATAAGTAGCTTTTGACCGTATGAGACTTGCAACACCAATCTTTGGCACTTTTGACATTTTGTGACGTCACTGGGACATTTTCAAAACTGACAAAAGTTCCAAAACTTTGGATGCTAATAACTTTGTGACCAATGCTCCAATTTCGACCAAACTTGGGGAATGACATGTATATGGGACCAAAAAGGTGTGTGGAAAATTTAAGCTATATGGGTGTGGTTGTGACGTCACAAGGGCGTGGTCGAAATTCAATTCCAGTGTTTGCCGAAGGCAAAAAACTGCGAGGTTGATGCGAGCGCAGCGAGCGGCAACCGAGCAGAGCGGAGCGGAGCGGAGCAACGTGGGCGGAGCACCGCGGAGCGGTGTTTTGTTGCATCAATGGCAACAACAACAACAACAACATTTGCCTTGAAATTTTGGAAAAACTCGTGAAGGACTACTTTTCAAAGGCAAAATTGGGACGATTCTCTTTGTTTTTTCGAGCCAAAAAAACTCCACCCTATAGTGGGGGGTTAGGAGGGTACCCCGTGGGTTTTGGGGTATAAGAACCTCTCCCCCCACAGCATCGCGGGTCTTGTTAGGGGCGGTTATTATATTTGATCCTCGCAAATAAGGACATACAAAACCGTTAATAGCGCGGAAACGGCTCGACGGATCTGCACCAGATTTCTGGTACCCGACTATTTTCGG
The DNA here is from genome assembly GCA_014526335.1 of Chrysaora quinquecirrha. Taxonomy (NCBI): domain Eukaryota; kingdom Metazoa; phylum Cnidaria; class Scyphozoa; order Semaeostomeae; family Pelagiidae; genus Chrysaora; species Chrysaora quinquecirrha. The sequence continues at coordinate 120,982 of JACTAT010000340.1, read as the reverse complement.
GGTTGACATTGATGATTCAATTGGTTCGGAGATTGTACCACTGTTCCTTTGTGCCAAAGTGGCACATTTGTGCCAATTTTGAATGGAATTCAATAGGGGAAACTTTCGTAACGAATTGCGGGACAATGACGTGGCCGATTTTCGTGGAGCAAACGTTGGTGGGTAGGGTTCCTGGATGGCTATTGGGCGCGGTGGGTTTTGGGCGTGGCGTAGGTGTAGTGACGTCACAATGACGTCCCGAAGGGCCAAAATGTGCCAAAATTTAGGCCCACTTTTTCATTTTTGGCGCATTTGAACCACAGGGCTGGTTCCCGAGATTTTAAGGCGGATTCCGGTACTTTCGCACATGGCGCATCCGACCATGCATGTGCCATGTTTCTATATATAGTTTTATGACGTCATAATGACGTCACAAGGTCCAAAAATGGGCCTAAGATGGAAGTATTAGAATGGAACAAAAAGTGGTGGAACGGGGGTAATTCGGTGCGTAGAATTCGAATATCGTGGTGCCGTTTTTGAAAATTGGGACTATGACGTCATTATGACGTCATTATTTTTTTCAATATTCACACAGGCTTTTGGAGAGTTTGGAGATGCCGGATTTTACTGAAACTCAGATATGTTTGTCTCTGGGGCATGGGGAATCCTGTGGTACCGTTGAAATTGGCCAGGTGTCATCTGTGCCAATTTTGTGGGACACAGGGCTGCGTCTGGTGTCGTTTTCATCGAAAGGTTGTCAATTTTGTTGGAATGTGTTGCAGATGGGTTTATATGGCCTGTTTAAGTAGTTTTTGGCCGTAGAAGGCTGGCAACAGCGATTCCTGGCGCTTGTGACACTTTGTGACGTCATTTGCATATTTTCAAAAGTGGCAAAAGTGCCAAAACGTTGAATGCTAATAACTTTGCTAAAAATGGTCAGATTTCAACCAAATTTGGGGGATGATATGTCTGTGATGCGGAAAGGGTGTCATAAAAATTTCAGCTGTATGGGTGTTGTCATGACGTCATAAGGGCGTGGTAGAGAAAAACTAACTTCTGTCGTTTTTTCAAATATGGTATGCGTTGTATTACTTTTACTCGCAAGGAACGTTGACTGCACCATTCTCCATTGCCACAGCAAATTTGGTATACATATATGACGTCATGATGACGTCATCGTCATGCAAATTTTTCCATACTTTTGTGCCAATAACATATATTTCCTATTAGGTACCTTGTCCAAATTTTCCACAATGTTTGCCATTGGCAATACAAAGACGCCTGCCAAATTTAATGCGGAATATTGCTACCGTTTGAGAGATATAGGTGTTTAAAGTTTTGCCCTATTACTCAAAATAAGGTTCCTATACAATTCGTATAATTTCGTAGCAAAACGTATCCTTTCAACCACATGTTTAATAGATATGATAAATAATGGTTCTATAAATAATTTGAGAGCATTTTAATATGTCGTCTGTCAACAAATGTCGTTTTCCCATTTACTTGAGTAAGTGTATAGATCTTAATTTGACGCTTGATATTTCACGTAAACGACTCCCGTGATGCTCTTGGGCCGGTGTGGCATGTATAACTGCATGGTAACCAAAACTGCTTGGTACATGCAAAGCTTGGGTTGACGTATGGTCACGTGCTTTGTAGATGCAAAGCTTGCGTTGACGTACAAATCACGTGCTAGGTACATGCAAAGCTTGCTTTGACGTACGTAAGCGTATTGTCAAACTTATTTTAGTGTCTAATCAAGTGCACTTTGATGATGTGTAGTATTAGGTACTGAAGGTGTAGTAGGTACTGTTTTAGTGTCTTTATATTGCAGGTCTGTGGGCGAATAGTGGTTCGTATAAGTAGTTTTCATTTAAAGACTTGATGGTTTAGCAAATGCAGCCTATCTCTCTCAGTGTATTTATATTGCAGGTGTGTGAGTAAAACCCGGGGGGGGGGGTACATAGTATAATTTGGGTACGGGTATGTGCCGCCGATATGGGTGGGTTTTTTGGCCCTCAAATTCTCTAAACATGGGTATGATTTTTAACGAAATCCCCATAAAAGAGGGTGGGAAATTGAAGAAAACTCGAAAATTTTACTTTATTTTAGTCATAAAGTATCAAAATCGCGACAAAGATGTTAGGAATACAATTTTAAGTAATTATAAGGCCTAGAAAGCCTTATTACGCTCATATTCCGCTTATTATAACTCACAAAGTAGGGTCGACGTTCTACATTATAAACATTATAAGTCGGTGGGTTTGGTAAAATCTGGGCGGCACACCCCTGTCCGTTTATAGGTGAAGAACCCCCCCCCGGGGAGTAAAACAATGGTTTTAGGTATCACATCAGTGTTTTCCCATTTGCAGTCTTGATGAGGAGTTATGAATTGTACGGTGTTAGTGTCAATGAATTGCAAGTGTGTAGGTAAATAGTGTTGTCTACAAGTATTTTCTATTAACAGACTTGATGGGGTAGAAAATTTAGGTTGTCAGTGTATTTGAATTGCAGGTGTGTTGTTAAATTGTGTTTCAGATCAGTGTTTTTCATTTGTAGGCTTGATTGAGAGGGAAGAAAGTGTTGGGTATCAGTGTATTTAAATTGCAGGTAATTTGCTAAATAGTGTTTGATATCAGTGCTTCTCATTTGCAGGCTTTGGGGGGGGGGTTGGGTTAGGAAAGTGTTGGCTGTCAGTGAATTTTAATTTCAGGTGTGTCATTAAATAATGTTTGATATCAGTGTTTCTTATTTGCAGGCTTCATTGAGAGGGAAGAGAGTGTTGGGTGTCAGTGTATTCAAATTGCTGGTGTTTTCTAAATGGTGTTTGATATCAGTGTTTCTCATTTGCAGGCTTTGGGGGGTGTAGAAAGTGTTGCCTCTCAGTGTAGTTGAATTGCAGGTGTGTGGTTAAATAGTGTTTGATATCAGTGTTTCTCATCTGAGGCTATGGGGAAGGGCATGTAGAAAGTGTTGCCTGTCAGTGTATTTATATTGCAGGTGTGTACTTAAATAGTGTTTGAGATCAGTGTTTTCAATTGCTGGCTTGAAGGGAAGAAAGTGTGGGGTGTCAGTATATTTAGATTGCAGCTGTTTTGCTAAATAGTGTTTGAGATTGGTGTTTTTCATTTGCAGGCTTGATTAAGAGGGAAGAAGGTGCTGGGTATCAGTGTATTTACATTGCAGGTATTTTTCTAAATAGTGCTTCATATCAGTGTTTTCATTTGTAGGATTGAGGGGGGAGAAAGTGTTTGGTGTCTCTGTGTATTTCAATTACCATTGTTTACGTTAATATATTTTAGTTTCGGTTTCATATCATCCAAGGTAGAAAGTATGGGACTTTACTATACTTCAATTTCTGGTATGGGGTTAGTGTTTTGTATTAGTATTTGTTTGATAGGGTTGAGGGTACAAGTATATGTCATCAGTGTGTCCTTATGACAGGATAAGTGGTTGGTAGTATTTAGTTCTCAGGGTTTTCAGTTTAACTTTTTAGGATAGATTGTGTTGGGGTATCAATATTATTGCTCTACACCTTTTGGAGTAGTATCATGATGTCTGGGTAGGTCTTCGGTGTCTTAGTTTTGAAATTAAGATTGAACTGTGATCAGGATGTCAGTATCTCTTTTCCCATGTGTACAAATTTTGAACATGCAAGTTTCAGTTTTTACTATCTATGATTATTCTTTTAGGTCTATGGTCCTGTTTTGCAGAAAAAGATTACTTCATTCTGATTACATGCTATTACTGAAACAAAAGAAGTTCTGGATAATATGACACTTTATTGATATGATATAAAGCATCCATGCTATTTAGACAAACTGTTGAACTGTAATTGCTAAATGCATATGGATTTTCAAAATTTGCTTTACTCATTTTTTTTAATTTAATTGTTATGAAAAGTTGAATTCGATAGCATACACGTTTTTTTTTATAAGAAACCTAGCTTGGGTCCTAGTACTAAAAGTTTCTTAATTTTTCACCAGTTTCTAGTACTAAAAGTTTCTTAAAAGTTTCTTATTTTTAGATAATTTGAGATTATTTTTAGACTTTTTTATATTTTCCGGCTCAGAAAGTCATCTTATTATTTTCGGAGTTTCTTAAAAATATTGATTTAGTTCTAAAAGTTTATTAAATTTTTAGGGCTCTAGTACTAGGTTTCTTATAAACCGGTTTCTTATAAAAAAAACCGTGTATTACAATCTATGTCCAGTGAGTAAATTTGTTCCACTAATTTTTTTGTTTCAGTTATCCTTAGCCAATTATTTACTTCATTGTTCTTTTTCTAGACTAGGGATTATTTGATATTATTTATAAATGAAGGTTTCAATTAATTAAGAAATGCAGTGAAAAATAACACGTTAAAGTGATGCAATTTTCCTCTTGAAGAAGTATGTTTTTCTAATTTATATCTGTTCCTTCGTCTTCGTCATTTCAAAAAATCTTCAAAAGCTTGCAATGGCCTCGTTTTAATTTGAAATCGAGGCTAAAACCGTTACAAGTTTGCACACAGCACAAAACAGACACGCACGATCGCCTGTGTGATGTTCTTTCTTTTCCAAGCCAAAAAGAGAAGACGGAAAATTCTTGGCAACTACAAGCATCAACTTTATCGATCGTTTACTGGATAATGCTTATCGATAATCAGTTTACAAGTTGTATGGCGGATGTCACTTGGGTAAGATTTATGTTCATCTTTCAACATGTTCACACTTTAATCAAGATCTCCCAAGCTAGACCGAAAGTACTCAAAGTTGACAAACAGACTTTCATCCTGTTCATGGTATGAGAGATGGCCAGACAGACAAAGCAATCCTTTGAATGGAGTAATAATTATTTTGTTTCAATCATCACAGGTTCACATTGACGGGCATTTTAACATTTTGATTCTCGAAAAACAGTACGAAATTCCTATTCATATCCCGATCAGAAGATTCCTACGAAAATTCTATACCGCAGTGATTTTAGCTCAGGGTTCAGGTGGTTGATCGGGGCGAATCGCCCTCGCATTAGATTTTTTCGCTCGCTTTAAAAACTGTTGAATATTAATATATTTTTATATTATTCCACTTGCAGATGAGCATGAAATGAAAATTGGCTTGCAACATTGGACAGGAGTAGCAGAAATTTCTAAACTTGATGCATTTTTGTGAATTTTACAAGCTGTACTGGAATTTACAACTCATGTTTTCATGACTACAATACAATATCAACGGATTTCATTTCTTCGTCTGGACTAGAATATCAGAGCCAAGTATAAACACTTATGGATGTGATAGAATTGAAACCTGCCATTGATTAATTATTGGATAGCAGCACGGATAATGTTTCAACGTATGGAAATATGGGGAAAACATAACTTCTTTTGCTAGCAGAAACACTACATATATTATTTTGAATTAATTTGAGTTATTTACTTCAATGGAAACTAGTGGACATTTTCATGAAACATATAATGGACACAAATGGAAAGGTTACTCTTGATATTATTTATTTTCTTCAGCACTAATTATAATTGTATTTACGAAATGGTTTCTACTCGAAAATGGAGTAAAAAGCAAGTATGTTTCATTCGTTTTTGTTGCAATGCATTAATGTGAGGTTCTGCAATTACCATGGCAGCAGAGTATTTTATCGCGGGAAAGTATGAAAATTGGCGTCACGTCAGCAAGGTAAGCAAACGTGGAAAAAATTTTTTCAGAAATTTATAGCGAAACGGTAAGTGACTTTAATTTTTCTTTAATATGTCCACAACAATAGCTAGAAATACAGTTATTTTACTTTTCCAACTCGTACTCGCATTTTATTAGGAATTCAAGCCGTTTTTGCATTTTTTACGAATATTTACTTTCTAAAACGAAGAAAACCTGACGGCGCTAGCTGCGAGAGGACTCCTCCCACTCACTCTTCTCGTATTAACTAACTGACGGGCCTTTAACTTAGCCGTTTGTCAACCACAAATATTGTTATATATTTCAACTTCCTGTCTTCTCAAAAAAATACAAAAATTCCTATCCAATTTTTCCGCTGCAAAATTAATTCCTCGCATTTAAATGTATAACTAAAGCCTCTAGGCTAGGCCCGCCGCCACCCGGGCAGTGCTATTTACAATTTACTTGACCAAATACTTAACTGTTTTTGTGATAATTGAGGTAATTGTTTAAGAAACCCCCACTATACAGAAAGTAGGTACTGCCTTTCAGAAATTTCTTAATTGTCCACCCAGGTACCAATTAGCTACTAATTGATATCATAGCCTAAGGTCCTAATTAAAAAGTTAAGCAAATGAAGAACCAAAATTCTTTTGGAATAATACACCTTATTCAGACTTTATGAAAATTGTTAATTTCTTTGGCTTTGTAAAACCAAGTATTGTCAAGTTGTTTTTTAATAATTAAAAACCCTTGGCAACCTATAATAGACTTCATGAATTCAAATTTACAAGATAATTGTCATGCTTCTCCTCTTTCTCTCAGATATTTACTGGTCTCTGAATTTCATTGTCTATTAAATTAAACAATTTTTCAAAGGTATTCTTTTTAAATATTGTTTATGTTAGCCAGTTTACTTTTGCTGCTCAATCACTTCCCAAAGGGTGCATTATAAATTAAAGAACCCCATATAATTTAGGCAAACATTTATCATTAAAGCACACTATAAACATTGGATGAATTTGTCCCAAAATTTTTTTCAATTTTTCCCTTCTTTAACATAGCAATTTTCTCATACAAATTCATGATGTTGACTTGAATGAATCCATAAACTCTATTTTGAAATTGAAGTAAATTTGATCACTCACTCTTCTCTACTTGCAGATATAAACTGTTCTCGAAAGTCTCTTGTGACTTCTATAAAGGTAATATTATTTAATCTGCACCATTTTTTTAATTGTTGTAACAAGTATGACAATGAAATAAGTTCCACATAGCATGATTGAAACCTGGAAGACTAATCAGTAAAATGAAATAAAAATAGAGTTTTAAACTGGAAAAACTCCCTGCATGTAATGAATTTATTTGAAGCAATAAATTTCAATTAAAGCTTAGAATTAATGTTATTTTTTGTTCTCCATTTAAAGATATAAAGTGTTCTTGAAATCTGTATAAGGTGTGGTTAATTTAGCTCATTGTCTTCTGTTTGAGGTATTCTTACTTTAATTTTGAAACATTCTGTTATAATAATGACAAGTATGACAATAAATAACTGTGTTTATGCTTATAATGTCAATTTTGTTCATGATGGTTTTGTTAATATTAAATTAGGAAGTAGATGATGATTATGATGATTATCGTAATTTTGTTTATGACAATGATTATGGTCAGAGTAAATGTCAGAGTAAATAATGTTCATTATTCTCCATTTACAGATATTAACTGTTGGTAACAATCTCCTGGAACTAGTTTCCGTGCATTGTCATCTGTCTGAGGTATTGTTATTTCACTTTTGAAACATTTTATGACAAGTGTGACCTATGAAGTCTAGTATGATGATTGTAGACAGATTGGGCTGTGTCACGATTGAGTTAATGGACGTCTTTTTCAATTACCTTTAATAAGGTGGTATGAATTTTAGTACCAGGTTTTACGAGGGTTGTTACATTTTAGCTATAGATAGTCTGAAGTTTAGTACCAGATTTTACGAGGGTTGTTACATTGTAGCTATAGGTCATATGAAGTTTAATACGAGATTTTACGAGGGTTGTTACATTGTAGCTATAGGTCGTATGAAGTTTAGTACGAGGTTTTTAGATACATTGGCCTGTGATGTGTTTGAGTTAATGGACGTCTATTGGAATTACCCGTTATTGGCTACATGATTTAGGTCGTATGAAGTTTACTACGAGGTTTTTAGATATATTGCCCTGTGATGTGTTTGAGTTAATGGACGTCTATTGGAATTACCCGTTATTTGTTACATGGTTTAGGTCGTATGAAGTTTTGTACGAGATTTTACGAGGGTTGTTACATTGTAGCTATAGGTCGTATGAAGTATAGTATGAGATTTTACGAGGGTTGTTACATTGTAGCTATAGGTCGTATGAAGTTTAGTACGAGATTTTACGAGGGTTGTTACACTGTAGCTATAGGTCGTATGAAGTTTAGTACGAGATTTTATGAGGGTTGTTACATTGTAGCTATAGGTCGTGTGAGGTTTAGTACGAGATTTTACGAGGGATGTTACATTGTAGCTATAGGTCGTATGAAGTTTAGTACGAGATTTTACGAGGGATGTTACATTGTAGCTATAGGTCGTATGAAGTTTATTACGAGATTTTAAGAGAGCTGTTACATTGTAGCTATAGGTCGTATCAAGTTTAGTACGACAGTTTACGAGGGTTGTTACGTTGTAGCTATAGGTCGTATGAAGTTTAGAATCAGATTTTACGAGGGTTGTTACGTTGTAGCTATAGGTCATTTGAAGTTTAGTACGAGATTTTACGAGCGTTGTTACATTGTAGCTATAGGTCGTATGAAGTTTAGTACGAGATTTTACGAGGGATGTTACATTGTAGCTATAGGTCGTATGAAGTTTAGTACGAGATTTTACGAGGGTTGTTACATTGTAGCTATAGGTCATTTGAAGTTTAGTACGAGATTTTACGAGGGTTGTTACATTGTAGCTATAGGTCGTATGAAGTTTAGTACGAGATTTTACGAGGGATGTTACATTGTAGCTATAGGTCGTATGAAGTTTAGTACGAGATTTTACGAGGGTTGGTACATTGTAGCTATAGGTGGTATGACGTTTATTACGAGATTTTAAGAGAGCTGTTACATTGTAGCTATAGGTCGTATCAAGTTTAGTACGACAGTTTACGAGGGTTGTTACGTTGTAGCTATAGGTCGTATGAAGTTTAGAATCAGATTTTACGAGGGTTGTTACGTTGTAGCTATAGGTCATTTGAAGTTGAGTACGAGATTTTACGAGGGTTGTTACATTGTAGCTATAGGTCATTTTGAAGTTTAGTACGTAGTTTCGTATGTAGTTTCAAGACAGTTTATTGTTGTTTTAAATTTTTATCTATGTTATTTATTCAGATTTCTTATTATACTTGATAAACCTTCACGCTACAACCTAAAGGATACTTCATTAAATCGTAAGTCACTACTACTGTTATAAATTGTTTTAAGCAGGAATTTTTTGCGATTAGAAACGAGTCATGTTATTTTCTTTTTTAAGAAAAAGTTGTACATTCTTTGGAGGCTGATTATACTGTGATGTGATTCAATGAACAAACGTCTTTTTAACGACTATTTATGTTATTTTTCAGATTTCTAATTACACTTGATAAAGCTTCACGCTACAACCTAAAGGATACTTCAATACATCGTAAGTCACTACTACTGTTATAAATTGTTTGAATTTACGTCTTTTTAACGTACGAGTTAATGGTAAAAGGGCATAGGTCTGTTGATGCGTTGTACCATGTTTGTAGCCTGATTTTACTGAGCCGTGTTTGATTGAATTTTCGTCTTTTTAACGTACGAGTTGATAGTAAAAGGGCATAGGTCTGTTGATGCGTTGTACGATGTTTGTAGCCTGATTTTACTGAGCCGTGTTTGATTGAATTTACGTCTTTTTAACGTACGAGTTTATAGACAAAGGGCATAGGTCTGTTGATGCGTTGTACGATGTTTGTAAGCTGATTATACCGTGACGCGACTGAGTTAATTTACGTCTTTTTAACGTACGAGTTAATAGTAAAAGGGCATAGGTCTGTTGATGCGTTGTACCATGTTTGTAGCCTGATTTTACTGAGCCGTGTTTGATTGAATTTACGTCTTTTTAACGTACGAGTTAATAGTAAAAGGGCATAGGTCTGTTGATTCGTTGTACGATGTTTGTAAGCTGATTATACCGTGACGCGACTGAATTAATTTACGTCTTTTTAACGTACGAGTTAATAGTAAAAGGGCATAGGTCTGTTGATGCGTTGTACCATGTTTGTAGCCTGATTTTACTGAGCCGTGTTTGATTGAATTTACGTCTTTTTAACGTACGAGTTAATAGTAAAAGGGCATAGGTCTGTTGATGCGTTGTACGATGTTTGTAAGCTGATTATACCGTGACGCGATTGAATTAATTTACGTCTTTTAACGTACGAGTTAATAGTAAAAGGGCATAGGTCTGTTGATGCGTTGTACCATGTTTGTAGCCTGATTTTACTGAGCCGTGTTTGATTGAATTTACGTCTTTTAACGTACGAGTTAATAGTAAAAGGGCATAGGTCTGTTGATGCGTTGTACGATGTTTGTAAGCTGATTATACCGTGACGCGACTGAATTTATTTACGTCTTTTTAACGTACGATTTATTAGTAAAAGGGCATAGGTCTGTTTTCATGCATTGTACGATGTCTGTAGGCTGATTACACTGTGATGAGATTGAATAAATATACGTCTTTTTAACGTACCAGTTATCAGTTAATGGGCATAGGTCTGTTGATGCGTCATACGATGTTTGTAGCCTGATTTTACTGAGCCGTGATTGATTGAATTTACGTCTTTTTAACGTACGAGTTAATAGTGAAAGGGCATAGGTCTGTTGATGCGTTGTACGAGGTTTGTAAGCTGATTATACCGTGATGCGATTGAATGAATTTACGTCTTTTTAACGTACGAGTTAATAGTAAAAGGGCATAGGTCTGTTGATGCGTTGTACCATGTTTGTAGCCTGATTTTACTGAGCCGTGTTTGATTGAATTTTCGTCTTTTTAACGTACGAGTTGATAGTAAAAGGGCATAGGTCTGTTGATGCGTTGTACGATGTTTGTAAGCTGATTATACCGTGACGCGATTGAATGAATTTACGCCTTTTTAACGTACGAGTTAATAGTAAAAGGGCATAGGTCTGTTTTCATGC
>JACTAT010000340.1:69826-109641 GCA_014526335.1 Chrysaora quinquecirrha | reverse complement strand
AATTTGACTAAGGATAAGGTTTCGAATTATTCTTTTTATAATATTTGATTCCTATACTCACTTTTGGCTATATAAATACTTACAGCGCTTGTCGCAACGGCGTTTCATTGAACTTAAACTCGTGGTTTCAGTTGAACAAACGGACTTTCCGTTTTTATAACAAATAAAGTCTCAATTTTACTTGCAATTTTCTAACAACACGAGATACTTCCTTTTTATGTCCAAAGGACATATTAAAAGTGTGTTCACGGAACACATGTATGCTTAGACACTAATATAGACGTTTTTCCTTCCAAAACGTAACAAAAGGTAAACCACAAATACAAGGAAGTAAACTTTGAAGTCGCCGTAAGTGTAGTCGTTAGTAGGCATTATTAACAAAATGCAATTACTTGCCAAAACCATCCATTAGCAACGAATGTTAGTGTAGCGCAGTGGAATAATGCGCTTTTTTCGGGCAAAGGGTTGTGAGCTCGATCTACAATGCAGGACTATTCTAGCATCAATTTTTTCGAAAGAAAAAGATTTGAAAACATGATTTTCTCGCAAAGAAGCCGACTCTGTAGGGCTTCCAAACAAGGTTTAACTACAATATTACAAAATATTGCTCAAATTTATTTTGGTTTTGCTTTTTTAAACATTTTCATACAATTTTTGATTGGGTTTTTATTGTCAGAAGTTTCTAGAAGTCCTCTTACATGCAAGATATTTTCATGTGAAGAAAGGAGGAAATTGTGGTGCAGCAGAAATTGCTGCCAAGTTTGACAGAAGATTTTTTAAAGTTTGCAGCTTCGAGAATCATCTGAACATAAATGACTCAAAGTTGCCAATCAATTTTCTCAAGTGCTACTAATTATCGAATATATTCATCTGCATAACATGCGAACTTGTGTGATAGCTATTGAAGGTTCTACAATCTTGGACAAAATATATTGGAACAACCTGAATAGTTCTGCTATTATTTATGAATTCCCCCTTCTCCCCCGTTACAATGTTGTTTCGAGCAAAAGTTGTCCCTGTCTTCTACCAACATTGTTTTGGGGAAAAAGGGGGGAAGAATAAGAGTTACGGAAGTAAAAAATCAACGAAATAGGCCGTATTCCTTGGAAAAAGGCCTTGTTCCAAATATTTTGTCCAAGATTGTCTGTATAACATATTTTTTGAGATGACCTTAAATTGTAAAAAAGATGCTACAAAATATCGATTTCTCGCTTCAATTCCCCTTCGGTGCTCAAAGAGCTTATTAAGTCCCGTGAAAGTTGATAAATGACACGCCCAGAAGCCACACCCTTAAATTATGACGCTGTTATGTTCCACGTATGGTTCTATCAATGCAAACATTGTACAGAGTTGATAACGTACGGGTAACCATAGGGGTAACCATAATTCTATATGCTTTTTATATGGATTTAGCAAGAGTAACCACGGGTAACCATAATATATAAAGGGAATAAGATATACCCTTTATATATTATGGTTACCCGTGGTTACCCGTGGTTACCCTTGCTATATGGCTTGAGGTGAAGACCAAGTCCTCTGCGAGAAATCTTCCTAATTACAATTCCTTTATCTTTCTCTATGTTTCATAAACCCCGTGCACCATCATCTTCTCTGCAACATAGCTGGAGAGTTAGCCCCTTGCCGAATGACTTTCGGTACAAGATTAGTTAAATAGAATGCAACTCTGAAACATATAAAGGGGCAAAGCAATGTATGAAATCTTATAGACGTAGAAAAAGTGCTATTTTATTGAAAGTAAATTACAATTGCGCTTTTTCTTAAAATTGTCATAATAATGCCTTTTTACGATTACACTTTCAATTCGTTTTTGCTGCGTAATACCCAACAGTATTAAATCCACGTAGGGATCTTTTAGAGGACGCCAAGTTCATGAGAGCAACAAGTCCAAAATATTCGGAAGGACCGCTTTTGATTTATGATCAACGAGATATAATCCTTATTTAAGAACGTTGAATTCATTTATTCGTCTATACTTTGCTTTAAAATCTAATGGTTTGGCAGCAATATGCAAGAATGACTTTGCGGATAAAAGGAGCGAGATTTAAAGGATAAATATCATTCTAAACGCTGAATTTTGACTATATCTCATTTCATATGATTTTTATTGCATGAGCGGCCAATCTGAAAGTAGGTTTTAGATTTACAGTCATTACGAGGAAAGTTAGAATTTGATGCACCAAAATCTGAAGCATTTCTGATTCATTTGCATACATAGGCTTAAAGTTACGGCCCACACTTCCAAGAAGAGATCAGCTGTTTACAACTGAATTCGGATATTCAAATGCTACGTTTTCAATACTCTTTTCATTGTTTGTGTAGAAAGCTTTGAATACCAATGCATTTTCGAACGAAGTCTTTATTTTTTTTAACTAAATACTGACAGCTGAAACACTACAAGTGACAAGTAATAGCAATCTCATTGTCAAGTTATTTCGACTTTAGGTTTAAGTCGCTGGTATCAGATAATCGTTAAACTGCAAGGTTTCTTTACATTTCTAACTGGGCGGTAAAGATTCGCTTTCTTTTTAACAAAGTTAGCTACGACTAGATTTGAGAAGCATAGTTTCATGAATCTAACACTTTTTCATTTGGTCATTGGGCATTATATTTTAATATTTAGTTGAGCATACTCTTCCCAGAAAGGTGCTCTTAGGTGCCTAATTGCCGTCCCCCCGCTCTTATTAGGACTCCTTTATTAGAATTTGCGTTAGTATTGATGTCGATATTTTTACTTATGTCACTGAGACTTTCTAGAAGTGAAATTTCACTGATACACTTAATTTGTTTGTTAGAACTATGGATTCCGTCAGCTTTTTTACTACTATAGGGCCCGTTTGCACTGCAGCATAGCAGTTTCCTGACAAAGTTTGTCAAAAAAATTCCGACCCCTTCGTTTATTTTGACCCCCCGCCAATTAGATTCTAAGTCTTGTTCCAAACCCCACCTATTCCAACCCCCAGCAATTAGGCACTGCAGATGATTTCCCTGTATTTGCCGATTATTTCCCTTTATTTGCTAAAGCAGGCAGTTTGATTGGTTTCTTCTTTATTTCTAGAATGGTAAGACTCCGCTTGATGCGACAAAGGAAACGCTGGAATTTGTCCTCAAGGTATAGGTGTCAGTTGCATGATTTTTGTCTTTACGATTTTTCCAACTCCTGTTTTCCATGTGAAGATCACAAGAAGAAACTATTGTTGTGTATTTAGATTGTAGAGGCACAGAGATGGTCAAATATTATGTATGTCGTTTCTTTTGCCGACGCAAGCAGTTCTATTCTGCTTTTTATTCCTCTACTTATCACCATCCCACCATCTTCTTTCTTTCTTCTTGTTCTTCTTCACAACTGTCTTCGTTTTCAGCAACTTCTGCGAGCATACGACGAACAGTTGTTGCTGCTGCTGTTTTTGGACGTTTGGTGAGCCTGGGGTGTTGTTTGCTTTCCTTGTACTCTGTGTCTACTTTTGCAACATACTTCCACGCTGTGTAGCTAACTTTCTTTATGCTTTCCGGAAGAGTTCGTCACTATACCGTGCTCAACAGCTAACTTTTTTTCACTGGTAACCAGCTTTGATTTCTGAATGATAATGAACCCCTTTCTTCTTCTTGTGCTTTTCTCTACAGCATACCCATTGCTTCACGTACACTTTGACTGTTTTAAAACTGTCAACAACCGCTTTTGCAAATGACTCTCTGCTTGGAAACAGCTCTAAATCTGCCTTACTGTATGTTATTAGAAAGGTACATCTTACTTTGTTCCTCCTCGGTTGCGGACGTTTGTCTATACCCTCGTCAGAAAGTTCAGAAGGTTCACTTGACCCATATGCTTGTATTAGCTAAATCCATTTTGATGGTAGCGTACTAAGTTTCTTGATCTTCAGGTTACAATTCACGAAATGATCTGTGTAGGCTCAGTAAAATCTCACATTTATAGAAATCCATGAAAGAACTTATAAATGTCTCCTGCCATATTTCGTTACAAATGATGTACTCTTTTTGACGTCATTTATGAACGTCTTATCAGGAGTTAGCATCACAATCAAGTTTTAGACATCTACGGTTGTTGCTATAGATATTGCTTTACAGACTAAAAGGAATCTTTCTCTTTTGTGCTCTATACAATCGGACATTCAAACAGCAATTAGGTTATGAATAAGAGTATCGATAATGCTATTGATATATATTGATGTTTCAAGTTGCATATGGCTAAAGTTCGTCAGTGCAAATTATTCAGTTCTACACAAGCAACCACAACAAGCACAGTCCCCACTACTAAATCTATAAGACGCATGACGTATCGGGAAAAGTTGCAGAATTACCCCATGCCCGAAACCATAATACATTTCATTTCATTCATTTTTCATTTTCATTTTATTCTTATTTTAACACAATACCCTTTCAGCATTACAAAAAGAAAAAATTAGACTACAAATTTACAATTTAGGATGTATAAGAAAAATAATAATATAGCTGCTCTTCCAAGGGGTCGTGTTTGGGTCACTACCTCAGGAATTCCTTTAGTTTTCGTTTAAAGGAAATTAGCGAGGCAGAATCTCTTATTTCTTTAGGGATCTCATTCCATGTAGTTGCTCCCTGGAATTAACTGACCCATGCATACTGTTCATGAATACATGGAATGCAGGGACCCGTCTCCCTCTAAGTTACCCCTGTCTTTTCTGGCCCCCGTCATTCCCAAATCAATATTTTCTTTTTAATTATGACAATAATACTTCTACCATTGAAGTACATGTAATATAGTGACTCATTTAGTCATTGACTTATTATAGACTGGATATGGTCGCCCTATGGCACCAAGACCGTGATATACTTAATCTTATTGTTAGTTGTAGTTTTCGTTCTGTTGATACAAGATGTCTCATTCTTTCTTGTTATTCCTTACCATATTCTCTACACATCAATCATAGAGAATATTAAAGTACATACTGCTTATATTTTGACATGTGAAGATATGCTAGAAATTCCTTGCACTCAGACAATCATGTTCAAAGTTAAAAAGACAAAACTCTGGATAGCTGCCTAAATTTGGTCAGTTAATGACCCCCTCCTCAATTTTGTTCTCTTATTTTCTCCATCGGCAAGCGATATTCTAACAAACCAGTATTGGAGGGGTGAGGGAGAGATATATGATGGTCCTTGCGTACATGAATTGTATTCTATCGAATTTCGTATTTTTTCTCAACAATTTTGTCCATGATTGTAGATGCCGATTCTAATTACTCCTTAAATGACAGCCATTTTTCCATGCCTTGACAGAAATGGAGGGAAACGGCTACGAGAAAAGAACTTTCTATCTTATCGAAAATATATATCTATATATTTATTTTAAGTATTATATAGAATTATATAGAAAAATTGAATGTTTGACAAAGTCCAATGTGAATATTTGCTTGATTGCCAAAAGACAACAGAAAATGTAAAAATAAATGAAAGTAACCCATTCGCTTGAGACGTTCCTATTCACTGGTTGTGTTGAATTTGGAATTATAGGACGAAATATAGGTTGATAGAATAAGGAGTAGAATATCTTCAACTAAATAATCACATATTCTGCCTCTAGCATTCTGTCCTGTCATTTACTTCAATTGAAACTGATTTGATACCATTGACCTGCAGATTTGCCAATCTCAAAATTAATAGCTAGCTTTCCTTGGGGTTGTGTAGAATTGGCATCCAACTTACACAAGCTACTGTGGATTATTCATAATACCTGCAAAATCTAGTTTCATATACTACAGGGTGTTCGGGAAAAAGGGACCCTGTAAATCTGACATCACTTTATAAAACTTTACTTCTTGAATAACGCTAAGAAGAAACAAAACTTTTGGCACAGTATTTTTTTAGTCAACACAAAGAACAGTCAATTGTGTACTTAGAAAAAGCACAACTTGCCATTTTTGAACAATTTTTGAAACAATTTTGTCTGTCTAAATCAATCATTTTTCCAACCCTTGGCCTAAAGTAACCAATGGTTGTATCAATAAACCCTTGCTGTACCTTATCTAAGCAACAGGAAATCTTCAATTGCATGAAATGTTGTCGGGAATCTACGGGGCTGACACCTTGACCGATAACCTAAAAAGAGGACTGTAACGAAAGAAACAAAAAAAAAGTCTATCCTAAGCGCGAGGTCAAAAACTCCCTACGCAAACCCTAAGCCTCGCAAGAGAAAAAACAAGAAAGATCTTCGCCAATTTTGTGAAGCAAAAGGCTCACCAATAATATCTCAACACAAACACAACACGATGAAACAAATTTAAACCACTTTAAAATACGTAAGAATATAACAATACAGTTTCTAGGCAACCTAGCGGACCAATAACCTTAAGGGTTTACGCCTAGTAAAACGGAGGGTAACTACAAGTTACAAGAAAAGTTTTGTAACCTGAGAAAACCGCGACTTAAGGAACCCTAGTAACCTTGACTTAGGAACCGAGAGACCAAACAAGCTAAACTTGCTTACTTGATACAATATTTCTTTTATACAGATAATTCAATAATTCGAATAACCCAATGAATGAATACTAGTCGCTTATCCTACCAAGATACCAATCGTATCTTTGTGTACTAAATATCCTGTGCGCTTCTTATTGAACAAGAATATGGTACTCACGACCACAGAGTTCTCTATCTTTACTTGAATTTCTTTACTCTAATCTTTAGTCTTTGCTCTACTCGCGATCAGAGGCCTCTGGAGAACAATAGGCGACGGTGCACTTATATAGCCTAGTAAAGGGGAATCGCCTATTGCTCTCATGCGCAACTACATACGCTACTAATATAAAAACAATACTCTAATTACATTTCTCTATGCTACCAATTAAGTCCATTTCAACACTACTGAGATACGTGCAAGATTTCTAAACGTTGTACATGACTTCTAGTATCAACTGTTCAGAACTGTCCATAGTTTTTCAAGCCAGATTCGTGCTTTGATGATGATTCCTTCTTGTATCCTCCGTCTTGTAGTGTCCCATAAAGAAATGGCCTAACTGCTTCTTCCATATTCTCCATATTCACAAATTGAAATATTAATTCAGCACAATGTGCATAAAGTTTGTGCACATGCTTTATCTATCAATGAAATTAATTACGGCACATTTTTGCGAAGATGAAATGTGAAAACTTATCCTTTACTCACAAGAGTGTATGTACACAGTAAGTATATTATGAGAAAATTTTATTGGCCTTGAAGCTACGGCTCGCAAATAAAAGCGATTTCTAGAGCGGGTTCCTTTTTTCGGAACACCCTGTATAAGCAAACATTGATCTCATTAAGCTGATGTAAGAGCAATATCTCCTGCATCTGCAATACAGTTTTGTGTTCCTTGCTGTTTCAATTCAATTACCTATTATGACATTTCTTCATCAATTATTCGTTGTTTCTCAATCTATGGATCAACCTCTCAATCATTCTTCAATGCTAGTAAAGTCAAAAGGTTGAGGTTGACTTATAGTACACATTATCTTTATATTGCTGATTGCTGTTTTGCCTCACAGTATTTTGTCGAATTTCATTATTTTCTTTTCACCACAAGAACCTATTCCTAGAAACGCAACAGACAGTTGAATGCTACTTTCTGTTTTCAGTTATTAGTACTGACTCTCCCAGTCATCAGATGAGATTTTCTCACCACCGTAAGTGATACTACACCAGGAGAACTGCTCTACTTTCTGTACAAGATTGAATTCGTCTATCTTAAGGCCACTCCCTTTTTCCTGAATTGACGTTAATCTATTTAGTTTGATGCAAAATGATATGGCACCGAATGAGAAACGGCCCGATGCAGGCCTGCCCTTGGTAGTCTGGCACCCGAATCGAATTTCAACGCTTTGAGTTATTTACACACAACTCTTGTAGCTACCATGTCAATTCGGAGGGGTCTGAGGCCGCAGATTTGGCCTCTTAACTCAATATGGTTTTGGCTGCTTCGTTTGGTCTTGTTTGGTGTGGAGCATGTTATCATTTACTTTTTTCCTACTTTGGATGAACTATATGTATCATCATCACCTTATAAGATCTAGATTTGCAGCTAATGATTTGTTTTAAAAGTTCTGACGTAGTCTGCACTGCAGTTAATCGGAACCCTTTTCGCTAACTGCATCCTTGCGTAATCCATATATGGCACAGATGCCGCATTAATTCTCCCAGGATACATTTCCCTTGCATATCTCTCAGTGGTATCATAAGTACTGACCAATCGCATGTGCCTAACTCCCTTAGTTATGCTAAACAATAGAAGTTATGACATACCTCCAGCCAATGAGAAACGAACTGGCTGCACCCCGGGAAATGCACCCCAAAAACCAAACACATTTTACGTAAGGCCTCTTCTTTCTTATTGCATTGCAACGAGCAGTCATCAGTCGAATGAAAATTGGTGAGAGCGTTCTTATTTGCCCTTATCTAGATACATTTGCTTATTTTATCTTCGTTTCTGGCCCTTTCACCCTATCTATTTTCGATTTTCTGCCCATCGGGTTTCCATGATATCGAAGGATAACGGAACGCCTAACAAAACAAACCAGGAAACGCAAAATTATTCTCCTTAGGGCCTAAGCCTTTATCGCATGTCAAATTATGCTTTATTGTTAGACTTAGGGGTTATATCACCCGCTTTCACTGATGTACTTATTTATATTTTTGTCCCTATGTACTGTTGTGATTTGAAAACTTGAATTATCCAGTTGGCTTCACTTTTGACAAGTTGGGCCTATTGATCGAATTTTAAACAGATATGGCACAAATTAGACACCCTTCGAAAATCGAAGGTGATTTAATACTTAAAGATTTAATTCGAAGGTGAAATAATACTTAAGGCTATTGATAGGTTTATCGTTTAATTTCCTGCTTGGACATGGATATGGTGTTTTATAGTATTCCATATAAGTTTCAGGGTTAGATACCTTTTGCAGGAAAGCTCAAGGCTCAGGGACCAGGGCCCATGACTTGGAGCTACTCACTGTATACAGCAGGACAGTTCAAATATTCTTTTGTTTAATTTCTGGAGGTATTACCTTTGGCCCAACTCCACATGCTGGGACCTTTAGTTATGAAGCTCTTTTGCTTGAGTTTTTGCAAAGTATAACACTAGCGTCTGGTGAAGCATCCCCCAAGCACCCCCCATATTATCTAAATGCTTGGGCAACTGAAGTTTTTCAAATGCCTTATTCTAAATACCCCTGAGAAAAAGATCTTTTGGCAGCCCCTTCAGTTAAACGGACAAACGGAACGTAATATTCTAAGTTGAGGAGCATTGGTTAGCAAATTAGCTCTTGTACAGAACAAAATTTACTCAAAAGCAAGGTATTCCCCCTTCGCTTGGGGTGCAAAAGAACACTGCTAATTGCTTCATCCTCCCTTGCTTTCAGGTTTCAATGTTTTTCCAGCCTTATGCAATTTCAGTTTTATCCATAATGACATCACTGTACAAATTGGAGTGTCATAATGTAGTACAGAGTTAACTAACTTAACAGTAACAGTCAAACATTAAATGGAAAAGTGGAACACTTCTTAAAAAAGTTACAGACAATGAGGTTTAAAACTAACAAACTTAAACTCTAGAGACCAGTTTAAAAAGGGCATCACAGTTCCTTCCAGCTGTCATCCTCCCCTTTGAATAAATGTCTAGCAAACAACATGCACTGTCCATATTTGACAAAAGAAGCAAAAACAAAGAAAAAGGAGAAATCCCCAGTGTCCAATTCAGATCGCTTGACAATGGAGGATGAAGCTCCATGATGTCTCGTTGGAGGGCGTCGATAGTTTTGCTCGTGTTTTTAACAAATTTAGTAGTTATATTATGGAAGTTAAGTGGAAACATTGCCCCAAACAGTCCATTTGTATTGCAAGGGGTCCCCTTGCCTTCATACCTTGCCAACATGAAGAAGGACAGCATCGATTTTCAAAGATTTATTTGGGCCTTAGGCCAGGATCCTCGCTTCCGACGTCATCTTGGTTTTGGAGCTCGAAGCAGCTTTCGTCTGCAGCACAGCCGAAGGTCCATCAAGTCGTTCATCATCGCAACGTTGTTATTAGCTGGCGATATAAGCACAAACCCTGGGCCTAGAACCATAAAATACCCGTGTGGAATATGTAAATCATCAGTGAAAGACAATGAAGATGCTATCTGCTACGATTCGTGTGATACGTGGCATCACACTCGTCAACAATGCCTTGACATGGATCCAGTTGGCTATCAATCTTATCAACAAGATCCCAACCTAGAATGGCTTTGCGAAACATGCAAGGATCAAAATCAAAATCAAAACACTGACTACGACTTGAGATCTGAATTAAAAAAAATAACAGATGATCTCGACATGCCTGGGGTAAAGATAGGCCATCTGAACGTAAAAGGCCTACTCAGCAAAATGGCAGAAGTGAAAATCCTCCTGCAGGAGTCAAATCTTGACATCCTTGCAGTGACGGAAACCAAGATATCACCAGACATAGTCAACCAAGTCGAAATTGAAGGATATTCGGTGATCAGAAAGGACAGAAACAAGAATGGTGGAGGGGTCTTGATCTACTATAAAGATGCTCTCGTAGCCTACGAAGAAACGAAGCTTCTCTCGACAAATGAAAGATTGGAGTCTGTCTGGATAAATGTCGTATCCCAGTCTCATACTTGGCTTGTTGGGTGTATCTATCGCCCGCCTGACAACAATCTATTTTTCGAAACATTCCACGAAGTATTGGAAAGAACCTGGCTGAAAAGGAAAAATGTTTTGTTAGTTGGAGATCTAAATTGCGACCTATTATTCAAAGATAAAACAAATGACCAGCAAGCCCTGGGGAAAAGGCTAAATCGAATCCTACAGGTTCATGGCCTAAAAAATGTGATCAGGGAGGCAACAAGAATCTCCAAGGAAACACAAACCCTCATTGATGTGATTATAACCAGCAACAGTGAAAACATAACAGCAAGCGGCGTATCGCATCTGGGTATATCTGATCATAGCCTCATCTATGCCAATTTACGAATGCGCAAAAATGAACAAAAAATTGTGAAGAAAACGATAAACAACTATAAGAACTTTGAGGAAAACAAATTCAAAGCTGAGATCGAGGCCGCCCCATGGAGTGTTTGTGAAATATTTGATGACATCGACGACCAAGTATGGGCATGGGAACACTTATTCAAGAACATTGCATCTGCTCACATACCGAAGAGAAAAGTTAGAACCAGAAAAAATTCACTTCCTTGGCTTAACCTTGAAATAAGAAAAGCTCAAAATAATCGCTGTAAGCTTCTAAAGAAGTATAAGAAGAACAAAGATGAGGGAATATGGAAAAATGTACAAACAACTGAGAAACAAAATTCAGAAAATGCTAAAGGAAGCTGAAATGATGTACTGGAAAAATGAATTTAACAAAGCCTCAAACAGTAAAGAATTTTGGCAAGTAGTAAGAAAGGTGAATGGAAAGGCCAAGAGAAAATCTATACCCCCAATAAATGATGGAAATGGCAACATGTTAACCTCTGATATAGATAAAGCTGAAAGTATTAATGATTACTTTGTAAACATCGGAAAGGAACTAGCCAATAACTTCAACAGTAATGAAGCCACACCCGAGCACTTTTATAAAGTGACACCATCCACAGATTCAATCAGTATTACAGAGCAGCAAGTAAAAAAGAAGCTTGAAAGCATCCGTCAGAAAGCAGGCGGAATGGACGGGATAGGCGCTCGGGAACTAGCTGCAGCTGGAGATAAGCTTTTTGAAGGGCTTTACGGAATATACAGTAGAAGTATAAACGAAAGCAAGTTCCCTGATTATTGGAAAACAGGACAAGTCCATGCAGCTTTCAAGCGAGGAACATCTTCAGAAAGGGCTAACTACAGGCCCTTGACAATGCTAAATTTGAATAGCAAGGTCTTAGAAAGTCTTGTTTGTGACTCAATCGATAGCCACACTGCTGAAACTGGATTGATACACCCAAACCAATGGGCATTCCAGAAGGGTATCTCCACAGAATCTCTACTCATTTTTCTCTCTGAAACTTGGAAAAAAGCTATCGATGATGGTTTCAAAGTTGGAGTTCTATTTGTCGACTTCAAGAAAGCCTTCGACACGATAAATCATGACGTCTTGAAAGCAAAACTGCAAGCAGCTGGTATATCCGGTGCCTTTCATGATTGGCTGTCTTCTTACCTATCGAACAGAAGGCAGTTTGTTTCCATTGATGGAGAAAAATCAAACACACAGCCAGTAGAAGTGGGGGTACCCCAGGGGTCGTTACTTGGCCCGAGGCTCTTTTCATTGTATGTCAATGACCTACCGGCTACAGAGACAACTGGTTATATCCATATGTTTGCTGACGATACAACCATTTTCTATATTGCAAAAGATGTGGAAACCATTGTTCACGCTTTGAACTTAATACTGGTAAAATTCTACAACTGGTGTCAGCAGAACAAGCTCACGGTGCACACAGGCAAAACTGAGGCTATGCTTATTTCTGGTACCCCCTTCATAGGACCAATGAGAGAAGTAAAATTCGGGGATTCAACCATAGAGTTCAAAGAACAATCCAAATGTTTGGGAATAATAATAGATAACAAGTTAAGTTGGAGACCCCAGGTTGATGCGGTTCGAAAACAGTATGCCACAAAACTTAAGCAACTGAAACGATTAAAAGGTTTACCAAGCAAAGTTCTGGAGGAAATATATTTTAAAGTCATTGTATCCACCGTATCATACTGTATATCAGTATGGGAGACATCACATGTCTCACTGACAAACCAGTTAGAGTCATTGCATGTCAAAGCTGCTAAATTGATTCATGGTATCCCAAGCAAAACAAGTGATAATAAAGTCCTTGACATCGTAAAATGGAAACCTCTAACTTACATTTACAAAAGAAGACTTGCTTCCCTGATGTTTAAAATTTACACAGAATCTCTACCAGAACAATTAGTCAATCTATTTGAGAGGAATACTCAAACACGCCAGTTGAGAAGAAATAACTGTTTCTCTCAAATAAGACCTAGAACGGAATATGGCCGACTTTCAATTAGATTTAGGGGTCCATCAGTTTGGGGAGTGCTCCCCCCAGAGATAAAAAATTCGAAAACTTATGAAAGCTTTAAGATCAATCTAAAAAAATGCAGTAAGAAAATGGACTCTATCAATTTTAATAAAGACCAAGTGGCCACAACGTTTATAAACTCAGAGTACAGTTATTTTTAAAGACTTACAAACGCATGCTTTTTCTTTTTTTCTATTATTATAAATTGTATTAGGCTTGTTTCCTTTTTGGCAGGTCCACACCAGCCTTCGGGCTGACTCAAACCAGACCTGCCTAAACAAATATTTTTATGTATGTATGTATGTATGTATGTCCTAACTCGTAAGCAAATAGAGTTTTCACATGCCAGTTCATAAAATTCTCAAGATAGCGACCCTTCTGTTGCCCCCTTTAAGTTTAACTGACAAAAGGAAAGGAATATCCTTAGTAGGATGCAAAGGCCAGTACCGGCTGGCAGGAGGGTACGGCTGTCAGTGACGTCATCAGTGACGTCATCATGTCGCGCTATAGTGCGACGGTTTTTAACCGGTTTCTCCAACCTCGTGTTCAAGAGTCCCAGATCCTAGCGCACGCCGCTCCTACTACCAATAACGTCATCATATCGCGCTATAGTGCAACGAGTTTCTCCAACCTTAACCGTTAACCTCGTTTCCGATTTAACAATCTAGAACTTTCCAGAAGTTTCGAGAAGTTTCCAGAAATCCTACAATCTGATTGGTTAGAACTTTCCAGAAAGTTCCAGAAAGTTCCACAAGATTCTAGAAACGAGAAATCCTGCAATCTGATTGGCTAATTATGATAGCGTAATAATTCGAACGCGACGTTCGAATCGTTTATGAAAATCGAGGCGTAAAGCGAAATCAGTTCAGTTAGAAATTAATCATGAAGAGAAGTAGTCAAGAAGCAGGTTTTGGTCAACAAACTTCATCAAAGAAGAGAATTCGATTTTCTTGTGATGTTTGTCAGAAACACTTTAGCTCAAGAATCAAAATGAGATGCCACATGATGTCTATACATTCAACTCCATCTATTTTATCAACTTCTCAAATTATACGTTGTGGAAAGTATTTACAACTGCCAACATACATTAAAAACAAGCAAGCTGTTCTCAATGTACAGAACAGAGATGATAAATGTTTCATCTGGGCAATCCTATCCCGTCTACATCCACGTCCACGATCGCAGAATCCAGAGAGAGCCGCACCGTACCGGCGATACTTAGATGAACTTAACTGTGAAGGATTGACATATCCAGTAAAAGCATCCGATAAAAAGATGATTGATACATTTGAAGTCAACAACAACATTTCAATCAATATCTATATGGATGAAGATGGTGAAATTGTGCCAGTAAGAATAACTAAAGTTCGTCGTGAAAAACATGTGCATTTGCTATTGGTATTCAATGACGATGGTGAGAGTCACTATTGCTGGATAAAGGACTTGAGTCGTCTTTTAGCAGGTCAAGATGGTCACAAACATCATGCAAAACGTTTTATCTGTCCTCTATGCTTATCGTCGTGTACAACTCAAGAAAATTTGGAAAAGCATGAAAAGTTGTGTAAATAAAAGACATGTTTTTAATTTCCTCGAAACATTCGTTTAAATACTAACATTAGAATATCTATAAATTGTTTTAAAGTTGTTGTAAGTTCTATAGAAATTGTTATTATTCAATTACTACTCAAGATGTACAAGAGTTTAATTACTAAAGACTCCTCCTCCTCAGCGTTAGATTCGCAGCGTTAAAAATGACACAAGAATCCTGCAATCTGATTGGTTAGAACTTTCCAGAAGTTTCCAGAATGTTCCAGATGGCGTCCCTAGGAATCCTCTTATCTGATTAGCTAGAACTTTCTAGAAGTTTCCAGAAGTTTCCAGGAATCCTACAATCTGATTGATTATGATGGCGTAATAATAATTCGAACGCGACGTTCGAATCATTTATGAAAGTCGAAGCGTAAAGCGAAATCAGTTCAGTTAGAAATTAATCATGAAGAGAAGTAGTCAAGAAGCAGGTTTTGGTCAACAAACTTCATCAAAGAAGAGAATTCGATTTTCTTGTGATGTTTGTCAGAAACACTTTAGCTCAAGAATCAAAATGAGATGCCACATGATGTCTATACATTCAACTCCATCTATTCTATCAACTTCTCAAATTATTCGTGGTGGAAAGTATTTGCAACTACCAACATACATTAAAAACAAGCAAGCTGTTCTCAATGTACAGAACAGTGACGATAAATGTTTCATCTGGGCAATTCTATCTCGTCTACATCCCCAATCAACACATGCAGAGAGAGCCGCACCGTACCGGCGATACTTAGGTGAACTTAACTGCGAAGGATTGACATATCCAGTAAAGGCATCTGATAAAAAGATGATTGATACATTTGAAGTCAACAACAACATTTCAATCAATATCTATATGGATGAAGATGGCGAAATTGTACCGGTAAGAATAACTGAAAATAAACGTGAAAAACATGTGCATTTGTTATTAGTATTCAATGACGATGGTGAGAGCCACTATTGCTGGATAAAGGATTTGAGTCGTCTTTTAGCAGGTCAAGATGGTCACAAACATCGCGGAAAACGTTTTTACTGTCCTCTATGCTTATCGTCGTGTACAACTCAAGAAAATTTGGAAAAGCATGAAAAGTTGTGTAAATAAAAGACATGTTTTTAATTTCCTCGAAACATTCGTTTAAATACTAACATTAGAATATCTATAAATTGTTTTAAAGTTGTTGTAAGTTCTATAGAAATTGTTATTCAATTACTCAAGATGTACAAGAGTTTAATTACTAAAGACTCCTCCTCCTCAGCGTTAGATTCGCAGCGTTAAAAAATGAGACAAGAATCCTACAATCTGATTGGCTAGAACTTTCCAGAAGTTTCCAGAAAGTTCCACAAGATTCTAGAAACGAGAAATCCGGCAATCTGATTGGTTAATAATTCGAACGCGACTTTCGATCAAACTATAAAACCGATGCGCAAAATCAAATCAGTTCAGTTCAGTTAGAAATTAATCATGAAGAGGTCACACGAAGAAGAGAGCTCAGCTGCTAATAATAGTAAGCGAAGAAAATCGCTTGTGATGAATGTGCGAAATTGTTTGACAGATTGTTAAATCTCGCATCACATAAGCGAACAGCACATAATATACACCCATCAGCAGCAGAACAAAAGAAATTGATTGGTCAAGGTAAGAACATGAACAAGATGGATAAGAAAGCATTTAGAATATATACCGAAGAAGAAGATATCAAAGACTGGGCAAGAATCACACAGCATACTATTCGAGAAATTAAAGAAGAATTGCCAGGTCACAAGCAGGGGATAAAGTATTATATCACTATCGATGTCGAATTTAAAAAGTATGGTGATACGCTTATCGTTACAGAACCACCACCCACATTCAGAACCACCGTGCAGACGTTGTTAAAGACAGAGTATGACTATGTTGAAGATCAGGTAGTTGAAGCTATCAACACACTGCGAGATAAGATTGATGAATTCTTGGAGAATGGAAGTGGTTGGATATTTACAAAGTTTACCCAACTACAAGTGAAGATGTTTGATTATGATGTAATTCGTGTGAAGAAAAGAAGGACATTCTCCTTATGATTGAAGATGGTATTCGTGGTGGTGTCTCGATAGCAGTGAAATGTTTGATGGAAATGAGAGCAGATGCGCACATTCAACGCAACATTGAATCACACTGTCATACCATCTACACTACGGAAAGAAAAAGGTATCGCTGAATCCCTTTGATGATAAAAGATACATTCTTGAAGATGGATTTAACACGCTGCCATATGGGCATTATTCGCTAGAAAGACGCTGCGAAGAAGAAAACATTGATTGAACTGTTTTAACAAACTATTTTAACAAACTAAACTGTTGTAACAATATTAACAAACTGTTTTAACAAACTAAACTGTTGTAACATTATTCTAAACTATTTTAACAAGCTGTTGTAACATTATTTTAAATTGCTGTAACAAATTGTTTTAACAAACTTAAATTATATCTTCGTTTAACATAGTTGTAAACAAATAAATCGTTATCTAACTTGTTATGAATGTTGAAATATTTATTAACCATCGAGTTCATTGAAACGTTTTTTGTTCTATTGATTAGAAAGAATATGCAATGTTGTCCACATGTAGCATTCTCATAGGATTGAACTTGAACCTTGTTATAAGTGAGCTGAAACGGTCTAATAAAATGTAGAAATTCTTTCAACATAGGAGGTTCACCAAACGAATCATAGAAATCCAATCGACCATCATCAGCAATATAGACAGCTACCCAGTGGGTTCCTTTACCAGTAAAATTATCTTCGTTGAAAATAAATGAGCAAGGTAGAGAATGAATGTCGATGTTTTTGATTTCATCTTTCCCAAATACACCATGGAAATGAGGTAGCTTTTCACGTTTTACAAGTAAGTTATTAATCGTTATATCATCCATAATTACCAATCTCGAATGATGTTTTTATGACTATCAATTTGAATGACTCTATCAAATTCACCCAAAATTACAATGTTCATCAAACTGTCAACAGCGTTTGCAAAATTTATACTGATTCTCAGGTTACCCTCTCTTTTAAGCAAATATTGCTCATCTGCACAGTTTCCTTTTGGTGTCAAATCAAACCCATAGATTGCTGATCCTTGTTTGAATCTATCATAATCAATTAGACTAGGTGAATTATTCAAGCTGGTCACCAAGCGGCTGTAGGCATCAAAGTAATCATCATCATCATAATTCAATCTTAGAGGTGGGGTAATTTCCTGATTGTCAACAGTCACTTGAATGGCAGAAACAGAAACATGTTCAAACTCAAACGGATTTCCTTCATCCGCTCCATTGAATGATGAATTATCAACCAGCGCAAAAAACAATCTGTTTGGAATCTTTCCATTGAACACATTATCTTGAACCCAGTTGGTTGTTGCAGCATTGATTAAGTAGCTTGCCATGTGAGGTTGACAGACTGGGTAAACCGCATTCGTTTTCATCAGTGTTCTTTCAATTCCTTTCAATACATCATCTTTAAGATGTATGTGACGAAGCACCAGTTTCACTTCGGAAATGTATAAGCGCGAAGTGGTTCCAGCTTTTCTCATCAAACAAAACACATCACTGTTTGGACTCAATCGCCATTGAAGACGAACACCAGGCAGCAAGTATTTGCTTTGATTGCAAATGTTAACATGAGGTTTTGTCAACACTTTAACCTTTTCACTCTCGTCAAATGGTGCAGATCTTGCATTTAAACCCAGATTTTTTACTGATGCTGTTGTTGGAAAACCAACATTTTCTTTCCCAATCGTATCACTGACCCAGTTTGTCATTTTCAAATAGTTTTAGCTCTGGTTTCATCAAACGTCAGAATTGTTTCCAAGTAAGATTGGTAGGCATACATTCCATTTGCTTCTGTGACGGAGTGTCATTCAAAACCAGCTCTATCTGCTTCCACATGGATTGGCCAATATTATTTATTACTCCAGCAAATTCTGCAGTGGTTTTTCCAATATTACTTCCATCGACTCTTTTAATAGCCAGAGTCGAGACGAAATAAGAATGATTCAAGTCAATCATATGATCAGGCTGAGCAGGAATGTCAAACACAACAGTTTGTTTTGAGGCATTGAGAGCAGCAGTTTGTGGAAAATATTCAACATCTTTAAAATACTTGACATCGTTTTGAATTACTGGTGGACAGAATAAATCCAAACTTTCACTAGAACATTCAGTATATTCTGGCTTTATGCTCATTGTTGCCCCGATGATGATGATGATATCGGAGATTATGGACTTGTCGCTGATTATGATAGTGAAGGTAGTGGTTATGATAGTGATGGTATTTCTGAAGAGAGCTACGAGGCATTAAGTCAACAGCATTATAATACACCAGAAGAAGAAGAGGTCAATCCTTTGCTGACAGGAATAAGAAGGTTTACAAACGATGGTAATGTCAATCCATTTCTGCTTACAAGAATAACAAGGTTTGCAAACGATAGTAATGAGAACGCTAGTTTTTTAATTCGTATGATTGAATTCAAAGAAATGATGGACAGAATGTCAAGGAATCTTCCAGGACGACTAACGTTGAGAATTGTCCCATCACCAGAACTCTAACTGTTTACATCATTTTTAAAAAATAAATCAGTTATAAAAGCTTAATGGTTGCTTCTATTTATTCCAAATTATATCGTATTATGTTGAAATGTTAAATTCAATTAACGAGACAGAAAATGAAGTTGGTGATTTACATGATGCCTCTATCTATTTGAAAACTATTAGAGAATATACCAATCGATTAACAATTAGTATAATAAAAGAAGCGCATTCCTTTATCATATATGAAAACTATGGCGAATTTGCGCAAAACCCTCGAATAACATGTTTCAATGAAGAATACTTTGAATATTGTAAACCTGAAGATATTGAGAAAGAACTTGCTAAACTCTTAGATGATAGAACTATTCAACCTCATGACTTTCTGCGAAAGTTTTTACAAATACATCCTTTTCCGGATGGTAATGGTAGACTGGCGAAACTCTTGTATTGTTTCCTGTCTAATAAATGTGTAATATGGGAAGATCAAGAAAAGTATATAAAGGCTTTAAGAAAATCTGATAAAAGTTTACAAGAATATCTTAGTAATCTATACTTTTTCCAGCTTAAAAATAGTATAAAAGAGATGTAGTTTCTAGAAGATTCAGTTAGTCATAGCAAAAATGCGTCTTATTTTACTCTTACTGACATTTATATTATCCGTATTAAGTAATACATCTTACGGATTTATCAGAGGATATTGTAAGCATAAGCGTTGGACTGGATGTATTGGTAAAAGACTACCACCAGCTCGCTTAGAGAAATAAAACAGTTATGAATACCTAAGTCATCTCAAATCTCTTATAAATACAATGCATGCACCTAGTAATTAAAGATGGGTAAGCGTAAGAGGCAGGATAGAAAGAAACAGCGTACAAAGCGACGACGCATAAAGAGAATTAGAGGTAAAGGTCTTTTTAAAAACCTTCAGAATTGGATCGTCAAAACAGCGATTGGCATTACACCATTACCAGACATACAGCGCGGATTGAAACCGAGAATTAGGAAAAAGGGGTGGAAAAAAGATAAACCTTTACAATTTATCCCTAGAGAAGTCTGGAGAGCTGCGGGGGTACCAAAGAAAACGCTAGATAAATTCGCATATGCTAAAAAATCCGATTTCAAATAATGGCATCACTAGCAGGAACTATTATTGCTTCAATGATTATTGATGATATGTTAAAAAATGATGGTGGACAGGAAGCAGCCGAGTTGATGGGAGGTGGCTATAAAAGGAAGTCAACATTAGAAAATTCTAGAAAGATGGGGTCCGCATTAGCGCGAGCAGCAGTTAGACAAGCAATTAAGCAAGGAGGAAGAGCAGTGACTAGAAATATTAGCAAACAAGCCGTAAAGAAATTCGCGTTAAAAGGAGCAAAAGCAGCTGCAAAAGGCGGTGCCATAGCTGCAACTGGTTTAGGTGTTGAGACTGGTTTAAGAAAATTAGCCGGTGGCGGTGTGAGAAGAAAGCGTAGAAAGCGACTTAATGGTGGCAGGAAAACAACCAGAAAACATAGACGAAAGAAGAGAAAAAACTGCTTGAGTAAATTTTCACTACTAACATTTCAATCTAATATTAAATCATATCATAGTGTTATTTAAGATCTGTGCTTCAGCAAGTTCATATCGCATCTTCCATACAATCGCATGCAAATCATTCATATCAACCATTAGACTTCTGATTAAAGGAAGCGAAACGATGCCAGAACACAATGTAGCTGCTAAAAGTAAAGAAATCATGAAAGTTATTAAGCCACCACAGCATTCTTTAAAACAATCTTTCATTCTTCTTTTTCCTCCTCCTCCTTCACGTTTAGATGATTCTATATCCATAACTGTAAATACTTCTGAATATTCTGACAATATAACTAAATTCAAAACTCTACGATCTTTTATACAGTATTCGACCCTCTAAATGATGTAATACTCCTGCAATCTGATTGGTTGGAATTTTCTAGAAGTTTCCAGAAAGTTCCACAAGATTCTAGAAACGAGAAATCCTGCAATTTGATTGGTTAATAATTCGAACGTCACGTTCGATCAAACTATAAAACCGATGCGCAAAATCAAATCAGTTCAGTTGTAACAAGTCGTCGTAGAGTGCGGAGCTTAAAAAAATCATTAAAGAGTCATGGCTGCAATTTATGAAGTTAGAGATGAAGAGGACCTAATCAAGTCATCATTTGCTGTCCAACCGGGTTCTAACAAATGGTTGTTAGTGGTGAAAGATACAATTAAAGATGGATTAGCTGTTAAATCAATGGGTATTTCTCATGCAGCACTGGCTCGTCTCTTGGAAATAGTTGGTGAAAACATAAACGATCAATTCCAGTTCCGCGGAGAAGATGCTGAAAGTCTGTTTGAGAAGAACAAAGCACACATTCAATCAAAGCAGTACTTTGGCAGAATCACACAGTTTCTAACACTATACACTGAAGTTTTGAGTAAAGAAGAAGCGTATGAGGATAAGCTGGAAATCTATTTGCAGAAAAATGGTGATTTCCCTCTACGACTCTGTCTTGGAATTCGAAGATGGAAGAATGAGAAGCCATCAAAGACAGGAATAAATCTGAAAGAAGAAATGCTGAAAGCATTATATGGAAAGGTTGCTGATCTGAAAATGCTTCCACAACCATCCCGGAAAAGACCAGCGAGTGATGATGATGAGCAGATTCAAAAGAAGAAAAAGAAACAAGAAGAAGAAGATTCGACAAAGATTGATGTTCAAGTGCAAGAAGCATATGCCGAACTTCTCCTGAAATACATTTTCAACAAAGCAAAAGAGTATTGTGAAAAGTGTGCAACTACAGAGATGTGGGCAAAACAAATTGATGCTGCTGATCATAAGCAAGATTGTATGGTACATAATGCTTTTAGATTTCTAACATTTCACATTAGTTATGTCAACTCCGACATGCTGGCTGAAGGGAAAGAATCGTTTAAGAAATCAATGTTTGATGAGCTGAAGAAGAAGAAGAATGGCCGACTGAATCAAACAATCAAATTCAGAGTCGAAAATCTGCATGATGAATTATCTCATCCAAGTCTCTTCACATCGATGTACCTGTTGCAAATATTGAGCAGAATAATAAACAATTTAATCATGGCATTTGCCTAGACTGAACGTTGTTATTCATGAGATGTTTAAAATTAGTGAACATTAGTTTGGTGTTATAAACAGTATTTCCATGTTATAGATATTAGTTTGATGTTATAGATATTAGTTCAATGTTGTAGCTAGATGTAAAGAATTTGTTATAAATAGATGTTGTCTGTTGTATGAGATGTTTAAAATTTGTTATAAATATGAGTTATGATTTGAGATTTAAAGCACCTTTTTCTTTGATTTTATCTGGAGTAAGCGGAAGCGGTAAAACGACTTGGGTAGAAAATCTGTTGAAAAATTATAACAATATAATTGATAATGGCAGACAATATCCCAATCTTATGTGGATCTCGGGAACAAATCAACCGGAATTGTTTGAGCGCGTTAAAAAAAGTTTTAACGGGAATTGTAGATTTATTACTGAGCTACCTGAAAACTTGTACGAAGAAATCGAAAGATCGGACAAAAGATTAACTATTGTTGTCGATGATTTAATGCATGAAATTGCCAACTTTAAAGATTTGGGAAAATTGTTTACAAAAGGAAGATCTCATCTAAACATCAATGTAATTGTTATGATGCAAAACCCTTTTCCAAGAGGAACAGAAATGAGAAATTTAGCTCTCAATACTCAGTATCAAGTTCTTTTCAAGAATCCTCGAGATAGAAGTCAAATTAGATTTCTTGCACGGCAAATTATGCCCTCATCTCCAAAAACATTCCTTGACATTTACAATGATGCAACAGCAAGAATGTACGGCTACTTACTTTGTGATTTCACACAATCGATTGGAGAAGATATGAGATTTCGCACTAATATTTTCCCTAATGAAGCTCCTTTAGTGGTGTACAAGTCTAAAAAAGGTTATAAATAGAGATCAACAATTCTATAGGACAGTAAAAATGGATTCTTTTGAAAAGATAGTCATGGAGCCGAGCAAATCTGACGATGAACCAGTGAAGAAAAAGCCTAAAAAGATTATAAATAAAGGAAGAAAGTGCAAGAAAAGAAAGCGACGAAGAAAAAAGTGTACAAATGTTAAATTGTTAGAATTGTTAATTGATTTATTATGAGTTTAGAAAAGTTATATTCTGATCCTTCTGTTCCGGGTTCTCTCGGGGGTTTAGATAAAGCGTATAGGGAATTTAAAAAAGTAATTCCTAATTTGAAAAGGAAAGATGTTGAAGAATGGAGTAAAACTAGTCTTGCCTATTCGCTGCATAAACCAAGTAGGAAGAACTTTAAACGGGAGCGGATACTAACCAATAACATTGACTATTTGTGGGAATGTGATCTTGTTGATATGACGCATTTGAAAAAAGAAAACGACAACATTACATTCCTCTTGTGCTGTATTGATACTTTTAGCAAGTATGCGTGGGTAAAGCCTCTAAAAAGAAAAACTGCAAAAGAAATTGTCAATGCGTTTAAAGAAATTTTATCCGAAAGAAAACCTAAAAGGTACGATCCGACAAAGGCAGCGAGTTTATAAACAAAGAATTCCAAGCTTTGTTGAAGAAAACGATATTGGATTTTACACTGCAAATAATGAAGTAAAGGCAGCAATTGTTGAACGCTTTAACAGAACATTAAAAGGACGAATGTATAGATACTTTACAGCACAAAATACGTTGAGATATATTGATAATTTGCAAGATTTTGTCAACTCATACAATAATACATACCACAGATCTATTGGTATGAGGCCTTCTGAAGTCAACCAAGACAATGTCGACACTGTTCGAAAAAGATTGTTTAAAAAAGAAACCAGAAAAAATAAAAAGCTTTTCAAAACTGGAGATTATGTAAGATTGAGTTTGAAAAAGAGAATGTTTAAGAAAGGTTACTTGCAAAATTATACTGAAGAAATATTCAAGATCAGTAAAGTCTTTAAAGAAAGATATCCAGTAATGTATGAAATTGAAGATCTACAAGGTGAAAAGATAGTTGATCGTTTCTATAAAGAAGAGCTACAACGTGTGTATCTTCCAAAAACATTTGTTGTCGAGCAAGTGTTGAAAACTAAGAAGAAGAGGGCAAAACTTCTATTTAATCAGATGGAGAGGTTATCCTCCCAATTTGATGAGTGGGTAGCTGAAAGTCAATTGGAGACAATAT
Source organism: Chrysaora quinquecirrha (assembly GCA_014526335.1). NCBI lineage: Eukaryota > Metazoa > Cnidaria > Scyphozoa > Semaeostomeae > Pelagiidae > Chrysaora > Chrysaora quinquecirrha. The sequence goes on along the minus strand of JACTAT010000340.1, from coordinate 85,211 downwards.
GATTGATGAAGAATTCGATTTGGTTCTTCCTTCGGATTTGCTACCGATAGAATGAAATTAGTAGATTTCACAGTTGATTTACCTCACGTATTTCAATTAAACAACAAGAGAAAGTGGAAATGGCATTGTTACAAATGACGTTGCCGGATAGAGGAGAAAAATCACTACAAGATCAATATTGGTTTTCAATAGCAAATGAGTATGTAACAGTCACGGATGAAGAGGAAAATTGATTGATTAGTATAAATGATTTTTTAATGAAAAAATCTATCTTGATAAAGAAATTATTGAAACACGCGATAATACTCTCATGTATTATGAATTCAAAAGGCTTTTCAATGACAGGGTATTGAATTTCCCAGAGTTTGGTTATCAGTTGAAAAACATGTTATCAGTATCATTGATTGATGGAAAGATACAGTTTGAAATGAAAGATGATTTGAAATCATTGGGATATTCAACATATCACGGTAAAACGATGAAATTTACCAGTGCACTTCTCATGAAATTTTCAAGACCTTTGGCACATTTCCTCGGTTTGGAAGATCAAATGAATAACACATTGCCAAATGGTTCAACATTAACATACTTTGAATACAAGACTTCTGACAGCATACAACCTCACCAGGCTATGTATCTGATTGTATAGAAGAAGAAGGCAGATGGAGATCCTTTAACTGGAGGAAAGATCAACTGTTTGAGTAGAATAAAGGATGGTGTTCATTTAAATGAACATACATCTATAAATATAGAATGCAATCTATTGGAAAGTAACTATCTTGGTGGTATTGAGAAAAGGCGAGTTTTGAGAAAACTAACATTTTACGATACAGATCTCGATACATATGTTAGATATTATGCTCCAAAGAATATAATTTTCACACCATTGGAGAGGTTGCAGTTTCAACAAATCCCAATAAGATTGGTAGATGATGAAGGAATCTTATAAAATTAACATCTCTCTATTCCGCAAAGCAATATATTGGAGAAACATCACTAACAGTTAGAATTAGACCGGTAATATGAATGTAACTTTAAATAATAGACATGTAAATTTTGTTAATCCACTTCCAGTGGATACAAGTTGGAAATGTAGCATGATTGCTTGTACGTTATATCGAAAAGAAAAAGATGAGAATGAAAAAGTGTTTGCTGTTTGTTGTGATTTCATTATAAGTAAGGATGCTGTTCCTCTATTGGGTCTAGTTATTGACGATTCGCAATCGATTCATAGATCAACTATAAATCCTGCATCGTATAGAGTAACAAGATCTCATATAAAATCATTTGATATTAAAATCATCAACTGGGAAACGTTGGAAGATATATCGGATAAATTTGAAGACAATTGTCAGATTGACTTGTTTTTCAGCAAAGATGATTAATGACTTTTATCTTACATGTACCAACGATTCAGATTCAGCAATAAAACTTAAAGAACAATTACATTTACATGGAAAATGGGAGGTGGCATTGGTGGAAATGGTCTATGAACTGAGCGATAGATTTGTATTTAATCCCGCAGAATTCAAATATGGGAAATATGAACCCTGGCGAATGATGGGATTTTTCCAAATTGGTACCGACAAGGTTGGTTTTGAAGATTTGAACGTGAGATTGGTAATATCTGATGAATATACAAAGAAATGGAATCAGGCAGCTGATAAGCGGGAGTATTATCTACGTCTTAGTCACTTTATTGGTGAAATCTCAGCTGGAGATACCGTTCACAAATTAACAATGAGAGAAATTGTTTCAATTATGAATGAAGACATTCGCTCACAAGAGGGAAGAGTAAAAGAATATGTAAAAGAATTAGGTTTGCCTTACGAAGGTCTGCCACAGTTTTCAATTGTAGATTCAAAAATCAAGATAACCTTTCCAAAGTATGTTAAAAGAGTTGCATTGGGAAAAGATTTGTGCAAATTGTTTGGTTTCGTTGAAGCTACAGAAGAATATAATAAGAACATGAATAATGTTTATTACAGAGATGTGAGATGGACACCATGTCCATTTACTGGAACTTTTCTAGACAAACCATTAACAGATTATGTATTCAACGCCATCGAAAGAACGACTGATGTGGTGGGTGATGAACATTTCCAAGTCAACGCAGAAGGGAAGAATATGTTTATATATTGCTCGTTGTTAGACTATCGTGTAGTTGGAAAAATTAGCACGCCACTGCTACGCTTCATTCCGTTGAAAATTAACAAGCACGTTGTAAATTTTGTGGAATTTGAAAATTTGTTCTATTATCCATTATTGTACAACGACATCAACGAATTTACTATAAAAGTCTACAACGAGTTGGGAAAAGAGATACAATTCTACAAAACAAAGACAACATTCTTGCTACACTTTAGAAGAAAACATGTATGATTTCCCAATTTACAAATCAACTCCGTATTTTACACCTACCAGCGTGGAAGAGGAGTAGGTAGTATTTTCAGGAAAGCCGGATCTATTTTTAAAAGAGCTGTTAAAGCTGCAATGCCAACAATAAAGAAACAAGGTGTAAAAGCTGCTGAGAAAATTTTGAAACCTGTTTTAGAAGAAGAAGGAGAGAAGGCAGTTAATCGGATATTAGCTGGTGAGAATGTTGGAGAAGTTGTAAAAAATACTGCCAAATCTTCTATGAGAGGAATTAAAAGGAAGGCTACTGAAGAAATCGCCGATGTGGTGAAGAAATCTGTCAAGAAATCACCTGTTGGTAAGAAATCGCCTGCTGGTAAGAAATCGCCTGCTGCTGGTAAGAAATCGCCTGCTGCTGGTAAGAAATCGACTGCTGGTAAGAAATCAAGAGTTCGTCCTAAAAGATCTATAAAAGAAAGCACCATGAGAGGGATATTCATACCTAAGCAGCCGGTGAAGAAGAGAAGAGCTAAGAAAGCTAAGAAACCTGATTTGAAAAAAACTTTGTTGAAGAAACTGTTGAAGAAGAATTTGCAACAATGAGCATAAAGCCAGAATATACTGAATGTCCTAGTGAAAGTTTGGATTTATTCTGTCCACCAGTAATTCAAAACGATGTCAAGTATTTTAAAGATGTTGAATATTTTCCACAAACTGCTGCTCTCAATGCCTCAAAACAAACTGTTGTGTTTGACATTCCTGCTCAGCCTGATCATATGATTGACTTGAATCATTCTTATTTCGTCTCGACTCTGGCTATTAAAAGAGTCGATGGAAGTAATATTGGAAAAACCACTGCAGAATTTGCTGGAGTAATAAATAATATTGGCCAATCCATGTGGAAGCAGATAGAGCTGGTTTTGAATGACACTCCCGTCACAGAAGCAAATGGAATGTATGCCTACCAATCTTACTTGGAAACAATTCTGACGTTTGATGAAACCAGAGCTAAAAACTATTTGAAAATGACAAACTGGGTCAGTGATACGATTGGGAAAGAAAATGTTGGTTTTCCAACAACCGCAACGTTAAAAAATCTGGGTTTAAATGCAAGATCTGCACCATTTGACGAGAGTGAAAAGGTTAAAGTGTTGACAAAACCTCATGTCAACATTTGCAATCAAAGCAAATACTTGCTGCCTGGTGTTCGTCTTCAATGGCGATTGAGTCCAAACAGTGATGTGTTTTGTTTGATGAGAAAAGCTGGAACCACTTCACGTCTGTACATTTCCGAAGTGAAACTGGTGCTTCGTCACATACATCTTAAAGATGATGTATTGAAAGGAATTGAAAGAACACTGATGAAAACGAATGCGGTTTACCCAGTCTGTCAACCTCACATGGCAAGCTACTTAATCAATGCTGCAACAACCAACTGGGTTCAAGATAATGTGTTCAATGGAAAGATTCCAAACAGATTGTTTTTTGCGTTGGTTGATAATTCTTCATTCAATGGAGCGGATGAAGGAAATCCTTTTGAGTTTGAACATGTTTCTGTTTCTGCCATTCAAGTGACTGTTGACAATCAAGAAATTACCCCACCTCTTAGATTGAATTATGATGATGATGATTACTTTGATGCCTACAGCCGCTTGGTGACCAGCTTGAATAATTCACCTAGTCTAATTGATTATGATAGATTCAAACAAGGATCAGCAATCTATGGGTTTGATTTGACACCAAAAGGAAACTGTGCAGATGAGCAATATTTGCTTAAAAGAGAGGGTAACCTGAGAATCAGTATAAATTTTGCAAACGCTGTTGACAATTTGATGAACATTGTAATTTTGGGTGAATTTGATAGAGTCATTCAAATTGATAGTCATAAAAACATCATTCGAGATTGGTAATTATGGATGATATAACGATTAATAACTTACTTGTAAAACGTGAAAAGCTACCTCATTTCCATGGTGTATTTGGGAAAGATGAAATCAAAAACATCGACATTCATTCTCTACCTTGCTCATTTATTTTCAACGAAGATAATTTTACTGGTAAAGGAACCCACTGGGTAGCTGTCTATATTGCTGATGATGGTCGATTGGATTTCTATGATTCGTTTGGTGAACCTCCTATGTTGAAAGAATTTCTACATTTTATTAGACCGTTTCAGCTCACTTATAACAAGGTTCAAGTTCAATCCTATGAGAATGCTACATGTGGACAACATTGCATATTCTTTCTAATCAATAGAACAAAAAACGTTTCAATGAACTCGATGGTTAATAAATATTTCAACATTCATAACAAGTTAGATAACGATTTATTTGTTTACAACTATGTTAAACGAAGATATAATTTAAGTTTGTTAAAACAATTTGTTACAGCAATTTAAAATAATGTTACAACAGCTTGTTAAAATAGTTTAGAATAATGTTACAACAGTTTAGTTTGTTAAAACAGTTTGTTAATATTGTTACAACAGTTTAGTTTGTTAAAATAGTTTGTTAAAACAGTTCAATCAATGTTTTCTTCTTCGCAGCGTCTTTCTAGCGAATAATGCCCATATGGCAGCGTGTTAAATCCATCTTCAAGAATGTATCTTTTATCATCAAAGGGATTCAGCGATACCTTTTTTCTTTCCGTAGTGTAGATGGTGTGACAGTGTGATTCAATGTTGCGTTGAATGTGCGCATCTGCTCTCATTTCCATCAAACATTTCACTGCTATCGAGACACCACCACGAATACCATCTTCAATCATAAGGAGAATGTCCTTCTTTTCTTCACACGAATTACATCATAATCAAACATCTTCACTTGTAGTTGGGTAAACTTTGTAAATATCCAACCACTTCCATTCTCCAAGAATTCATCAATCTTATCTCGCAGTGTGTTGATAGCTTCAACTACCTGATCTTCAACATAGTCATACTCTGTCTTTAACAACATCTGCACGGTGGTTCTGAATGTGGGTGGTGGTTCTGTAACGATAAGCGTATCACCATACTTTTTAAATTCGACATCGATAGTGATATAATACTTTATCCCCTGCTTGTGACCTGGCAATTCTTCTTTAATTTCTCGAATAGTATGCTGTGTGATTCTTGCCCAGTCTTTGATATCTTCTTCTTCGGTATATATTCTAAATGCTTTCTTATCCATCTTGTTCATGTTCTTACCTTGACCAATCAATTTCTTTTGTTCTGCTGCTGATGGGTGTATATTATGTGCTGTTCGCTTATGTGATGCGAGATTTAACAATCTGTCAAACAATTTCCCACATTCATCACAAGCGATTTTTCTTCGCTTACTATTATTAGCAGCTGAGCTCTCTTCTTCGTGTGACCTCTTCATGATTAATTTCTAACTGAACTGAACTGATTTGATTTTGCGCATCGGTTTTATAGTTTGATCGAAAGTCGCGTTCGAATTATTAACCAATCAGATTGCCGGATTTCTCGTTTCTAGAATCTTGTGGAACTTTCTGGAAACTTCTGGAAAGTTCTAGCCAATCAGATTGTAGGATTCTTGTCTCATTTTTTAACGCTGCGAATCTAACGCTGAGGAGGAGGAGTCTTTAGTAATTAAACTCTTGTACATCTTGAGTAATTGAATAACAATTTCTATAGAACTTACAACAACTTTAAAACAATTTATAGATATTCTAATGTTAGTATTTAAACGAATGTTTCGAGGAAATTAAAAACATGTCTTTTATTTACACAACTTTTCATGCTTTTCCAAATTTTCTTGAGTTGTACACGACGATAAGCATAGAGGACAGTAAAAACGTTTTCCGCGATGTTTGTGACCATCTTGACCTGCTAAAAGACGACTCAAATCCTTTATCCAGCAATAGTGGCTCTCACCATCGTCATTGAATACTAATAACAAATGCACATGTTTTTCACGTTTATTTTCAGTTATTCTTACCGGTACAATTTCGCCATCTTCATCCATATAGATATTGATTGAAATGTTGTTGTTGACTTCAAATGTATCAATCATCTTTTTATCAGATGCCTTTACTGGATATGTCAATCCTTCGCAGTTAAGTTCACCTAAGTATCGCCGGTACGGTGCGGCTCTCTCTGCATGTGTTGATTGGGGATGTAGACGAGATAGAATTGCCCAGATGAAACATTTATCGTCACTGTTCTGTACATTGAGAACAGCTTGCTTGTTTTTAATGTATGTTGGTAGTTGCAAATACTTTCCACCACGAATAATTTGAGAAGTTGATAGAATAGATGGAGTTGAATGTATAGACATCATGTGGCATCTCATTTTGATTCTTGAGCTAAAGTGTTTCTGACAAACATCACAAGAAAATCGAATTCTCTTCTTTGATGAAGTTTGTTGACCAAAACCTGCTTCTTGACTACTTCTCTTCATGATTAATTTCTAACTGAACTGATTTCGCTTTACGCTTCGACTTTCATAAATGATTCGAACGTCGCGTTCGAATTATTATTACGCCATCATAATCAATCAGATTGTAGGATTCCTGGAAACTTCTGGAAACTTCTAGAAAGTTCTAGCTAATCAGATAAGAGGATTCCTAGGGACGCCATCTGGAACATTCTGGAAACTTCTGGAAAGTTCTAACCAATCAGATTGCAGGATTCTTGTGTCATTTTTAACGCTGCGAATCTAACGCTGAGGAGGAGGAGTCTTTAGTAATTAAACTCTTGTACATCTTGAGTAGTAATTGAATAATAACAATTTCTATAGAACTTACAACAACTTTAAAACAATTTATAGATATTCTAATGTTAGTATTTAAACGAATGTTTCGAGGAAATTAAAACATGTCTTTTATTTACACAACTTTTCATGCTTTTCCAAATTTTCTTGAGTTGTACACGACGATAAGCATAGAGGACAGATAAAACGTTTTGCATGATGTTTGTGACCATCTTGACCTGCTAAAGACGACTCAAGTCCTTTATCCAGCAATAGTGACTCTCACCATCGTCATTGAATACCAATAGCAAATGCACATGTTTTTCACGACGAACTTTAGTTATTCTTACTGGCACAATTTCACAATCTTCATCCATATAGATATTGATTGAAATGTTGTTGTTGACTTCAAATGTATCAATCATCTTTTTATCGGATGCTTTTACTGGATATGTCAATCCTTCACAGTTAAGTTCATCTAAGTATCGCCGGTACGGTGCGGCTCTCTCTGGATTCTGCGATCGTGGACGTGGATGTAGACGGGATAGGATTGCCCAGATGAAACATTTATCATCTCTGTTCTGTACATTGAGAACAGCTTGCTTGTTTTAATGTATGTTGGCAGTTGTAAATACTTTCCACAACGTATAATTTGAGAAGTTGATAAAATAGATGGAGTTGAATGTATAGACATCATGTGGCATCTCATTTTGATTCTTGAGCTAAAGTGTTTCTGACAAACATCACAAGAAAATCGAATTCTCTTCTTTGATGAAGTTTGTTGACCAAAACCTGCTTCTTGACTACTTCTCTTCATGATTAATTTCTAACTGAACTGATTTCGCTTTACGCCTCGATTTTCATAAACGATTCGAACGTCGCGTTCGAATTATTACGCTATCATAATTAGCCAATCAGATTGCAGGATTTCTCGTTTCTAGAATCTTGTGGAACTTTCTGGAACTTTCTGGAAAGTTCTAACCAATCAGATTGTAGGATTTCTGGAAACTTCTCGAAACTTCTGGAAAGTTCTAGATTGTTAAATCGGAAACGAGGTTAACGGTTAAGGTTGGAGAAACTCGTTGCACTATAGCGCGATATGATGACGTTATTGGTAGTAGGAGCGGCGTGCGCTAGGATCTGGGACTCTTGAACACGAGGTTGGAGAAACCGGTTAAAAACCGTCGCACTATAGCGCGACATGATGACGTCACTGATGACGTCACTGACAGCCGTACCCTCCTGCCAGCCGGTACTGGCCTTTGCATCCTACTATCCTTAGTTGATATGCATTTTGTTGGAGAATTGGCTTTTGTATGGAACAACATTTTATTCAAAGTCAAGGAAGTTCACTGCAAAACAACATTGCTAATGGCTTCATACTTGCTGTCAGATTTCGATGTTTTACCATCTTGCCCCTTTATTTACCAAAAATTAGGCCCCAGTTTGCATCCAAGGATCAGCAGTTTCACTTCTGAAAACCTTCTGGATGACACAGCCATTCAACCTATTTCCTGTCATATTGTATGCAGGGCACTGTGTCTCAGTAGGGGCAGTGGTTCTAGGAGTATTCCAACGCAGTTTGTTAGTGTTTAGTGGAGCTGCAACTTCAGTCAAAATCAGTTGCACCAGGGGGCCCTTCGCACTCAGTATTAGGGCAACACTGGAATAGGAAAAATCATTTGTTTAATTATAACTTTACCCAGTCAATCTTAGACGCTTATTTTCAAAATTTTTCCACAATATATACATACATCAACAAACATAATTTCTTCACTTATCTGGGGCAATCACACAAGTGTGATCGATGGCAAGAAGTGCACTATAACTGCACTCTCCCCAGAAAAGATTCGGAAATATCATATACTTGCTCAAACTGCCACTCAGTTAAACCCCATCCTCATGTTTCACACCAGATCTGGACATGGATGTTTGCTTGTGGGGACACCGGCACCCCTCTCATCATCCGGGCACCCACTCTGGATTGCTGCCGCATTTCTACCAGACAGACCGACCCATGCCATCGGTTCTGTATCGCTAGCTATCCACAGCACATAACACCCCTTTAATACCTGCTTTTTGTCACATCACACTTCGAATGCCAACATATAGCATTTAATAAAGAAATGTAGTACCGTTTGTAACGAGTACCGTATTATGTACGTAGCGTTGATTGTTTTACATTTGAATGATTTTTATTGGTTATTGCCAGCATGCACATTGTTTGTTTCTCTATTGGTTTTTCTCAGAATGTGGGAAAAGGGGGCTGATTAAAAAATATTAAAACACATATTAACCTCTTCAAAAATTTAATTTTTTCTTTCAGCATCAATTTTCTCATGTTCCCACTACTTCTTTTTTTATTGATAACTAATATGTTTGTCCTCGACCTGATATGGTTGTCCAGGGTCTGAATTCTTCATAGCATTAGCTCCCTATTGTGGTGATTTTGCTGTTGCCAAGAATATCATGGCATTTCATTTACAGTCTTTGTAAACTCTTCAACCTCTCATGCTCAAGTCCAGCTTTTTGACTGTCAATAAATCGGTATTTTCCGCCTCAAGATCTCCAAATGTAAAATATCACAGTCTTCTCTTTAACCACATCATCTTCTCACTACCATTTATTCAATTTCGCAAACCTCTCCAATCACTGAAATTGTTATTCTTGTCATTGTAGTTGAAGGCTTCTGCAATTTTGAATGATCATGACCATGTGTTTCTTCTACAATTGTAGAAAATGATTCAGAAGAAGTTCCCATATTGGTGCCGTTTTTGGGCCCTTTTTTGTTGATTAGCAAAGGATCTTTAAGATTGTCATTTGATTATAGAATTTCGGCCTATTATCTCCTTTTTGGGTAAACTTTGCAAATAGTAGGGTAAATTTTTTTCAGATCTGCCTAATTTACTTTTGCGCACGGGTATTTGTTAATTTACGCTCGTCTTTGTTAAGTGTTAAACCGTTCGTGTCTCGTTCTCGTCTCGCATGAAAAGCTGGTTCGTTGCCTTACTGCTAGAAATATCTCAATTGTTCTTCTAAATTTTTAGATGAGCTCCGAACGTTATTTCCCAATTAAAAGACAATGTCTGGAAGATATAGTAAAACTCCTGAAGGATAAGGTGCGTATCTAATTGATTAATTGTTTCTATAACATGTAAACTAGATGAAAATTCATCATAAATTTTTCTTATAGTGCCTGGATATTTCAAAAACAAACCTAAATGGAACATTTGAAGCAAAAAACATTTAACAAGAATTTCAAACTTCATCCTCGCTTTTTCCTAAAAAATAATAATTACATAGTTTAACAATTACATGGTCCATATTTCATACAACACTGAATAATTGCCTCAGTGAATATCTAATTTCCGGATCACTTGATGTGGTACTTATAAAATTGTGAATAGCATTCTTTCAAAAAAAATGACCGACATACATTTGATCCTTGATTTCTTTAACTTGGAGGGAAGTTCCAAAAAAGGAGGAAAAACCTGAATGAAGAAAAGATCCAATAAAAGATCTTAACCCTTTTGTTATAACGTATACAAAGACCGACCATAAATAATAGGAAGCAAAGATTGCTGAAGAAAGGAGAATAACTCTTGATATTCAAAAACATTGCCAAGAACTTCAGCAAAAATACGACTTTTTTCAAAACATGTTTCGATTGTTTCAACAAACATAATCAGATAAAATATTGTGCGGCGACCAAAAACATTTTACAAATAGAGAGAGAGAGAGCAGCTTTATCATTCTTTCTATATAATAATCAAGTAGATTCCAGTAGTGACAAATCCATCAAGAAAATCCATTATAGATTCAGAACATATTTAATGGCGCGGCTATTAAAGCTTAAGAAAAAAATTCGACTTAGATGTTATATGTATGTTTCCTAAAGCTTCGATTCCTAACACGCCAACCTATTTCTACTATCCTAGAAAGTTTAAAATGTGAAAGCGTTAAGTTTGAATTTACACAAAAACAATGTATTATCATCATAATTTCTTTCAGATGAGAGAATTGGAAGCGAGCGTTTAACTGAGCGAAGGTAAAATTTTCGCAAAGATTTTACTTTAAATTCCTTTGTTTTTACTCCTCGTTTTAATATATATCTTTTGTCATGCGGAAAAGTGAAAACCCTTTGTCTTAGGTGAGTCGTAGGCCCCAGTTACACTATGCCGGCATGCCTCGTGGTGTCTTTACACTACACTTCATCTACACTACATCTTTACACTACACTTTCAGTTACACTATGAAAACTCAATCCTGCACAATACGCTCTGCAACTCGTCTTAGAATCATGGCGCTCTGGAGTTGATATGAAATCAAGAGGAGACACAGCGGCACAGTGTAATTATGCCAACCCGATATACAAAATGTGCAGTTAAAATTGATAATCAGTTCACGAATTCTTCTACATGCTCGAACGGTGTACGACAGGATTACCTCTAATCCCAACTCTTTTTAACCTCTACATTAACGATCTAATCGACATCCTTGATAAAAAAATCCATCACCACTTAATCTTAGTATCGAACCAATCACTTTGTTTGTTCTATTCCGACGATTTAATAATTCACCATCGTCGCATGAAGGACTTCAAAAATGCCTAAACAGCCTGGGCGATTAATGTAATAGTTGGAAACTTGATGTAAACTCTGATAAATCGAAATGTATTGTCAAATTTTTTACTTTAGGGGCCTGTTAAAAAATTGAAGATTTATGCTTCCAATTTAAATCTATTCCAAAAAATGAACAAAAATTCATATATCTTATGACAAGTGAAAACGAAACCCTAGAAAACGATACAAGCGAATTTGCATCCACTATATACATGATAAGCGTTGAGAAGAAAATTAGACACGATTGAAAATGTTAGATTCTGATCTTTTATAACTTTAGCTTTTATACATATGACACCTTTTTGTAACTTACCTTTTATATCTAAGAATCCTCTCAGGGCATCTTTTAACATTGTAACTACTGGACCATTGGTCCAGTAGGCCACCTTTCTAGCCCAGTAATCAAGCAAAATTTTCGGTTTTTGGCCCACTAATTTAGGTCCTTTCTATAACAATTGCTATGACATTTTCCTAAATATAGGGTTGAAGATTTGTTCTGTGTTGCAAAACTATATACAAGACTACTATGAAAATAACATGCATGTTGTTTATCACCAAGTCAATCTTACACTTCGAAACTCCCAAAGAAACTCCAGTCAACATTTAAATATGCAGGGAATATGCATCAATAGCAGTATAGCAGCCCATTGAAGCAACGCTATTTACTCATGTACTGCATTTTTAGTTGAAATATGACCACCTACTGTAAAAAAATATGCAGCAAAAAATGAATCGCTCGGTAAAATAGGGAATGTCTAATAAGCTGGTGAAATAGAATGATTTTGTTGTCAGATATAGCATATTTCAGTCACGGAAGCCCAACCAGAGTGACTCTAAACACATCAAATTCATAAATTGCCCAGGGGAGCATGCCCCCGTACCTCCCTTGCAAAGTGCGCCTTTGCAAACTTCATTGACAGAAACTACATCTCCTCCAGTCAGTGCAGGCCATTTGAAGTTACCAAAGTTCTATCGCAAGCATAGACGACCTTTCATTGTAGTCTTGATGCTGGGGGGTTTCTGAGGTATAGAGACATAACTTTTTCCTTAGGGCCCTCCTGCTTGTTTGGCCCACCAGTCAGAATTCCTTAAAAGATGCCGTGAAACTTCTTAAAAACTTTCGTTTTGTATAACTGATGTAACCTTTTTGTAACCTGTTTTGTTAACTAATATTTTATTTCTGTAGTTATTTAGATGTGACCATGTATCGCATGATATAGTGTCAAGAAAGATATATGATGCTTGGAAACCTTGTTTTTCTATTGTTCCACAAAAGAAATGCGAAGCGAATCTGTGAAGGAGCTGTTATAGCGTCTCAGTGTAACTGCAGTGCTCGCGATAAAAACCATAGTGTGGCGCTCGGGTATAACTGCTGGGCAAATCCCGGCAAATCTTATGACCGCGCGAAAATCAAAACGCGACGACATCATTCCGGCGTATTGTAACTGGGGCCGTAATAGGAAGAGAGCTAAACGCATTTGTTGTTGTAGCTTTTCTTTTTTTGTTCTATTTTTCTTCATTATCACTGATAATTGAATCAATTCTGTGAAAGCATCGGAAAATGTTATCAACGTTTTAGTATTTTTTTAACAGCGTGTGTTGAATATGCTGGAAAATTAAAGAAGAAACAAGAATATATTGATGCCTTGGATCAAATTTTTCGATTTATCTTATTTTTAGCTGGTTGATAGGCCTATCGTTTGTTACTCAATTAATTAAAAACTGCATTTTATACTTGATAATTCATGCTTAAAAACTTATCATATTTGTATTTGATCATTCACTTTCGTTGAGCCATTCTCATCGGCAAGTGTGGTTCGCAAATTCATTTTGGCCATTTTCTGTGAGCTGCATCACTGCATCTGCTTCACCAACAAACATCCAACGTAAAACAAGCTTAAAATGTGAAATATCATACATTCATGTTGCATTTCGGTCTCTAATATATTTGAAAATATGCTTCATCCGTGTAATAATTTTCGAGTCTCCAGAAATGAGCGAAATTGAGAAGTCGGGTGAGTGATTCAAATAATTGGTATAGAAAACCTATGAGAATGGCTGTTTGAAAGAGTCCATAAATATCGAGTCTAATTCCATTTTGATTCGATAATCCAACGTGATATGATATAAGGTAGAGGATGTACAGTATACTGTAAAACGTGCAAAATCACGTGGAGGGACAAAAGAACAAAGTGGGGTCTACTGCCTGGGTGTTTATCCATTTTTGAAGACTCTGGTATTAGGCAGGGAAATATAGTGCTTTAAGAAATTAATGCAAAGCGCAAATAATAACTTTGACGTCATCATTAGCGACGAGACTTCCAACTATGATATCTTCGCAACAGTAAGAGAATTTAATTCAGTGTTCGGAAATTTTCTAGTAATTTCATTGGCTCTTACGGCTGACACAACCTGTTTTAGGAAACTTACTATAAGTTTATAGATCTTCCCTGCTTGTTTGTACTTTTTAACTGGTATAAAACTTGAGTGTTTTTGAAGCTCAGGCAGCATCTCTCCAACCACAATCTTTTCGAGGGCCTCCCCCTGGACTGGAGTGAACACTCCTTCGAGCGAACAACAATTTGAGTGACGATAACCCTCCATCTTGCTGATGGTAATCCCTCACTTTACTGATGATAACACTTGACAATATTTCGCACCCTTTACTGTTGTTATGGGACAATGTTAATTCGCATCCTCTACTATGCTGCCCATTCTCAAAGTTAATGTTCATATAATTAAACAATTTTCACGGTTCATTATTCTCGTTGATTCCAGTGCATTACAGCTCGCTAACCGATCTGATTTTAAATGTTTTTTTGAAATTGCTGCTGCTTGTTTTAACAAATTGCTGCTGCTGCTGCTGCTGCTGATTTCAAAAGTTTTCACAAATTCGCGCTTCTGCTAATTTGAAATGTTTTAGAAATTGTTGCTACTGGTAAATTTTATAACTGTTTAAAAAAAATTTCTGCTGCTGATTTTAATATTTTTAAAAATTGTTGGTACTGATTTCAAATGTTTTTAAAAATTGCTGCTGCTGCTGATTTTAAAAATTTTAACAAAATGGCGTTTTTGCGGACTTGAAATGTTTTTAGAAAATTGTTGCTACTGGTAATTTTTATAACTGTTTAAAAAAATTTCTGCTGCTGATTTTAAATTTTTTAAATGTTAGTTTTGCTGGTAAATATTTTAATACTAGATTTTTGTATTTGTTGCAAAGTCATTCGATGTCCTCAGTTTGCTTGTTGGAGTAAAATCAGTAACGGAGGATGGCTTTAATTTGTTCTAACGGAGAACTAAAGCCAACCCAACATGGCATAGGAAGTTGAAGCAGTTTTAGTTTTGTTTGATAATTTTCAACTTCATGCCTAATATTCCACTTAACCCCTTTCCTTACCTATAGCGCCAAATTAGATTGCATTAGAAAAGTTTGGTAGAGTCTCCTTTGTACAGATGTCGTGACGTGCCGAAGAAATAACAAGTGGCACAATGAACATCTGAGTCAACCAGTGGTTTTGGCTTTAGGTTGAACTTGCTTCCTTTGTACAAGCATGCTTTTAAGGGGCAATCGAAGTGACCTAAGCAATTTTATACGCTCTCGTAGTCAATTTTTATAACTAGAGCTCGATAAACTGATCGTACATTAAATGATGCAGTTGATACAGGGTCAGTTCCGTGGGGATGTGGGGGTGTTACACCCCACAAAGAATGGGTTTT
>JACTAT010000340.1:0-51338 GCA_014526335.1 Chrysaora quinquecirrha | reverse complement strand
CCCCGTTGGTAGGGTCTTGTTAGGAGAGGTTATTATATTTATACGCAGCAAATAAGGACATACAAAACCGTTAATAGCGCGGAAACGGCTCGACGGATCTGCACCAGATTTCTGGTACCCGACTATTTTCGGGGTTGACATTGATGATTCAATTGGTTCGGAGATTGTACCACTGTTCCTTTGTGCCAAAGTGGCACATTTGTGCCAATTTTGAATGGAATTCAATAGGGAAACTTTCGTAACGAATTGCGGGACAATGACGTGGCCGATTTTCGTGGAACAAACGTTGGTGGGTAGGGTTCCTGGATGGCTATTGGGCGCGGTGGGTTTTGGGCGTGGCGTAGGTGTAGTGACGTCACAATGACGTCCCGAAGGGCCAAAAATGTGCCAAAATTTAGGCCCACTTTTTCATTTTTGGCGCATTTGAACCACAGGGCTGGTACCCGAGATTTTAAGACGGATTCTGGTACTTTCGCACACGGCGCATCCGACCGTGGGTGTGCCAACTTTCTATATATAGGTTTATGACGTCATAATGACGTCACAAGTTTGAAAATTAGGTCCAAGATAAATTTAGTTGAAGTGAACAAAAAGTGGTGGAACGGGGGTAATTCGGGGCGTAGATTTCGAATATGATAGTGCCGTTTGCAAAATTTGGGATTATGACGTCATTATGACGTCATCAATTTTTGCGATTTTCACGCAGGGTTTTGGAGGGGTTCTTGATGCGTGATTTGGTTCAAACTCACATATGTTAGTGACTGGGGCATGGGTAATGCGACTGAACCGTTGAAATTGGACCAGTTTCATTTGTGCCAATTTTGTGGGACATGTGGCTGCATCCGCTGTCGTTTTCATCGAAGAGTTGCCAATTTCTATGCAATTGGTTGGAAGTGGGCTTGGATCGCCTAGATAAGTAGCTTTTGACCGTATGAGACTTGCAACACCAATTTTTGGCACTTTTGACATTTTGTGACGTCACTGGGACATTTTCAAAACTGACAAAAGTTCCAAAACTTTGGATGCTAATAACTTTGTGACCAATGCTCCAATTTCGACCAAACTTGGGGAATGACATGTATATGGGACCAAAAAGGTGTGTGGAAAATTTGAGCTATATGGGTGTGGTTGTGACGTCACAAGGGCGTGGTCGAAATTCAATTCCAGTGTTTGCGAAGGCAAAAACTGCGAGGTTGACGCGAGCGCAGCGAGCGGCAACCGAGCAGAGCGGAGCGGAGCGGAGCAACGTGGGCGGAGCACAGCGGAGCGGTGTTTTGTTGTATCAATGGCAACAACAACAACAACAACATTTGCCTTGAAATTTTGGAAAAACTCGTGAAGGACTACTTTTCAAAGGCAAAATTGGGACGATTCTCTTTGTTTTTCGAGCCAAAAAACTCCACCCTATAGTGGGGGTTAGGAGGGTACCCCGTGGGTTTTGGGGTATAAGAACCTCTCCCCTGCGCGTGCATGTCTTGTTAGGGGCGGTTATTATATTTGATCGTCGCAAATAAGGACATACAAAACCGTTAATAAGCGCGAAACGGCTCGACGGATCTGCACCAGATTTCTGGTACCCGACTATTTTCGGGGTTGACATTGATGATTCAATTGGTTCGGAGATTGTACCACTGTTCCTTTGTGCCAAAGTGGCACATTTGTGCCAATTTTGAATGGGATTCAATAGGGAAACTTTCGTGACGAATTGCGGGACAACGGGTGGCCGATTTTCATGGAACAAACGTTGGTCGGTAGGGTTCCTTGGTGGCCATTGGGCGCGGTGGGTTTTGGGCGTGGCGTAGGTGTTGTGACGTCACGGCGACGTCAAGAAGAGCCAAAATGTGCCAAAATTTAGGCCCACTTTTTCATTTTTGGCGCATTTGATCCACAGGATGGTACCCGAGATTTTCAGTTGCATTCTAATACTTTCGCACACGGCGCATCCAACCATGCATGTGCCATGTTTCTATATATGGGTTTATGACGTCATAATGACGTCACAAGTTTGAAAATTAGGTCCAAGATAAATTGAGCTGAGGGGAACAAAAGTGGTAGAACGGGGTAATTCGGGGCGTAGATTTCGAATATGATAGTGCCGTTTGCAAAATTTGGAATTATGACGTCATTATGACGTCATCAATTTTTGCGATTTTCAGGCAGGGTTTTGGAGGGGTTCTTGATGCGTGATTTGGTTCAAACTCACATATGTTAGTGACTGGGGCATGGGTAATGCGACTGAACCGTTGAAATTGGACCAGTTTCATTTGTGCCAATTTTGTGGGACATGTGGCTGCATCCGCTGTCGTTTTCATCGAAGAGTTGCCAATTTCTATGCAATTGGTTGGAAGTGGGCTTGGATCGCCTAGATAAGTAGCTTTTGACCGTATGAGACTTGCAACACCAATTTTTGGCACTTTTGACATTTTGTGACGTCACTGGGACATTTTCAAAACTGACAAAAGTTCCAAAACTTTGGATGCTAATAACTTTGTGACCAATGCTCCAATTTCGACCAAACTTGGGGAATGACATGTATATGGGACCAAGAAGGTGTGTGGAAAATTTAAGCTATATGGGTGTGGTTGTGACGTCACAAGGGCGTGGTCGAAATTCAATTCCAGTGTTTGCCGAAGGCAAAAAACTGCGAGGTTGATGCGAGCGCAGCGAGCGGCAACCGAGCAGAGCAGAGCGGGGCGGAGCAACGTGAGCGGAGCACCGCGGAGCGGTGTTTTGTTGTATCAATGGCAACAACAACAACAACAACATTTGCCTTGAAATTTTGGAAAAACTCGTGAAGGACTACTTTTCAAAGGCAAAATTGGGACGATTCTCTTTGTTTTTTCGAGCCAAAAAAACTCCACCCTATAGTTGGGGGTTAGGAGGGTACCCCGTGGGTTTTGGGGTATAATAACCGCCCCTCCGGCTTGGCCATATGTCTTGTTAAGGGCGGTTATTATACTTTATCGAGAAAAAATAACGATTTTTGGAACCTGAATAACGCGGAAACCGTACGGTGGATCTTCTCCAGATTTCTGGTACCCGACCATTTGTCTGGGGGCCCCGTCCTGTCCAAGTGGTTTCCGGCGCGTGCGAATTGGCACTTTTGAGAAAAATGGAACTTTTGTTTAAAAAGTGGCACTTTTGAATGGGATTCAATAGGGGAAAACTTTGATTAAAAAGTGCGGGACAACGACTGGGCCGATTTTGGTGGAACAAACGTTGGTGGGTAGGGTTCCACGGTGGCTATTGGGCGCGGTGAGTTTTGGGCGTGGCAGAGGTGTCGTGACGTCACGGTGACGTCACGAAGGTCCAAAATGGGCCAAAATTTAGGCCATTTTCGCGTTTTTGGCGCATTTGGTCCACAGGGCTGGTACCCGAGATTTTAAGATGGATTCCGGTACTTTCGCACATGGCGCATTCGACCATGGGTGTGCCAAGTTTCTATATATAGGTTTATGACGTCATAATGACGTCACAAGTTTGAAAAATGGGCCTAAGATGGAAATTTTAGAATGGAACAAAAGTGGTGAAACGGGGGTAATTCGGTGCGTAGAATCCGAATATCGTGGTGCCGTTTTCGAAAATTGGGATTATGACGTCATTATGACGTCATCAATGTTGGTACTTTTCACGGGGCTTTTGGAGGGTTCGAGATGCCGGATTTGACTGAAACTCAGATATGTTAGTCACTTGGGCATTGGGAAGCCTGCTATGGCGTTGAAATTGGCCAGTGTCGTTTGTGCCAAATTTGTGGGACACAGGGCTGCGTCGCTGTCGTTTTCATCGAAGAGTTGCCAATTTCTATGCAATTGGTTGGAAGTTGGCTTGCATGGCCTAGATAAGTTGATTTTGAATGTATGAGACCTGCAACACCGGCTTTTGGCACATTTGACACTTTGTGACGTCATTGGCACATTTTCAAAAGTGACAAAAGTTCCAAAACTTTGAATGCTAATAACTTTGCAACAAATAGTCCGATTTTGACCAAACTTGGGGAATGGTGTGTCTATAAGGTAGGAAGGTTGTGTGGAAAATTTGGGCTACATGGGCGTGGTTTTGACGTCACAAGGGCGTGGTCAAATTCACTTCAAGTGTTTGCGGAAGGCAAACAACTGCGAGGTTGACGCGAGCGCAGCGAGCGGCAACCGAGCAGAGCGAGCGGAGTGGGAGCGGAGCAGCGCGGAGCGGAGCGCCGCGGAGCGGTATTTTGCTGTAACAATGGCATCAACAACAACAACAACATTTGCCTGAAAATTTTGGAAAAACTCATAAAGGACTACTTTTTCAAGGCAAACTGAGGCAGATTCTCTGTATTTTTTCGAGCCAAACAAACTCCACCCTATAGTGTGGAGCACGGGGGGGCACCCTCCATGGTTGCCAGGGTAAAATAACCGCCTCTCCCCCCGTTGGTAGGGTCTTGTTAGGAGAGGTTATTATATTTATACGCAGCAAATAAGGACATGCAAAACCGTTAATAGCGCGGAAACGGCTCGACGGATCTGCACCAGATTTGAGGTACCCGACTATTTTCGGGGTTGACATTGATGATTCAATTGGTTCGGAGATTGTACCACTGTTCCTTTGTGCCAAAGTGGCACATTTGTGCCAATTTTGAATGGAATTCAATAGGGGAAACTTTCGTAACGAATTGCGGGACAATGACGTGGCCGATTTTCGTGGAGCAAACGTTGGTGGGTAGGGTTCCTGGATGGCTATTGGGCGCGGTGGGTTTTGGGCGTGGCGTAGGTGTAGTGACGTCACAATGACGTCCCGAAGGGCCAAAAATGTGCCAAAATTTAGGCCCACTTTTTCATTTTTGGCGCATTTGAACCACAGGGCTGGTACCCGAGATTTTAAGGCGGATTCCGGTACTTTCGCACATGGCGCATCCGACCATGCATGTGCCATGTTTCTATATATGGGTTTATGACGTCATAATGACGTCACAAGTTTGAAAATTAGGTCCAAGATAAATTGAGCTGAGGGGAACAAAAAGTGGTAGAACGGGGGTAATTCGGGGCGTAGATTTCGAATATGATAGTGCCGTTTGCAAAATTTGGGATTATAACGTCATTATGACGTCATCAATTTTTGCGATTTTCACGCAGGGGTTTGGAGGGGTTCTTGATGCGTGATTTGGTTCAAACTCACATATGTTAGTGACTGGGGCATGGGTAATGCGACTGAACCGTTGAAATTGGTCCAGTGTCATATGTGCCAATTTTGTGGGACATGTGGCTGCGTCCGCTGTCGTTTTCATCGAAGAGTTGCCAATTTCTATGCAATTGGTTGGAAGTGGGCTTGGATCGCCTAGATAAGTAGCTTTTGACTGTATGAGACTTGCAACACCAATTTTTGGCACTTTTGACATTTTGTGACGTCACTGGGACATTTTCAAAACTGACAAAAGTTCCAAAACTTTGGATGCTAATAACTTTGTGACCAATGCTCCAATTTCGACCAAACTTGGGGAATGGCATGTATATGAGACGAGAAAGGTGTGTGGAAATTTGAGCAATATGGGCGTGGTCGTGACGTCACAAGGGCGTGGTCAAAATTCAATTCCACTGTTTGCCGAAGGCAAAATTTTGCGAAGTTGACGCGAGCGCAGCGAGCGGCAACCGAGCGTAGTGGAGCGGAGCATTGCGGAGCGGAGCAGCGCGGAGCGAAGCACCGCGGAGCGGTGTTTTCCGGTAACCATTGCAACAACAACAACAACGATATTCTCCTTAAAATTTTGCAAAAACTCATGAACGACTACTTTTCAGAGGTTAATTGGTGTGGATTTCTTTGTTTTTTTCGAGCCAAATTAACTCAAACCAATAGTGTGGGGTCGGGAGGGGGTACCCCATGGGTTTTGGGGTATAAGAACCTCTCCCCCCTGCGCGTGCATGTCTTGTTAGGAGAGGTTATTATATTTATACGCAGCAAATAAGGACATACAAAACCGTTAATAGCGCGGAAACGGCTCGACGGATCTGCACCAGATTTCTGGTACCCGACTATTTTCGGGGTTGACATTGATGATTCAATTGGTTCGGAGATTGTACCACTGTTCCTTTGTGCCAAAGTGGCACATTTGTGCCAATTTTGAATGGAATTCAATAGGGGAAACTTTCGTAACGAATTGCGGGACAATGACGTGGCCGATTTTCGTGGAGCAAACGTTGGTGGGTAGGGTTCCTGGATGGCTATTGGGCGCGGTGGGTTTTGGGCGTGGCGTAGGTGTAGTGACGTCACAATGACGTCCCGAAGGGCCAAAATGTGCCAAAATTTAGGCCCACTTTTTCATTTTGGCGCATTTGAACCACAGGGCTGGTACCCGAGATTTTAAGGCGGATTCCGGTACTTTCGCACATGGCGCATCCGACCATGCATGTGCCATGTTTCTATATATGGGTTTATGACGTCATAATGACGTCACAAGTTTGAAAATTAGGTCCAAGATAAATTGAGCTGAGGGGAACAAAAAGTGGTAGAACGGGGGTAATTCGGGGCGTAGATTTCGAATATGATAGTGCCGTTTGCAAAATTTGGGATTATGACGTCATTATGACGTCATCAATTTTTGCGATTTTCACGCAGGGTTTTGGAGGGGTTCTTGATGCGTGATTTGGTTCAAACTCACATATGTTAGTGACTGGGGCATGGGTAATGCGACTGAACCGTTGAAATTGGACCAGTTTCATTTGTGCCAATTTTGTGGGACATGTGGCTGCATCCGCTGTCGTTTTCATCGAAGAGTTGCCAATTTCTATGCAATTGGTTGGAAGTGGGCTTGGATCGCCTAGATAAGTAGCTTTTGACCGTATGAGACTTGCAACACCAATTTTTGGCACTTTTGACATTTTGTGACGTCACTGGGACATTTTCAAAACTGACAAAAGTTCCAAAACTTTGGATGCTAATAACTTTGTGACCAATGATACAATTTCGACCAAACTTGGGGAATGACATGTACATGGGACCAAAAAGGTGTGTGGAAAATTTAAGCTATATGGGTGTGGTTGTGACGTCACAAGGGCGTGGTCGAAATTCAATTCCAGTGTTTGCCGAAGGCAAAAAACTGCGAGGTTGATGCGAGCGCAGCGAGCGGCAACCGAGCAGAGCGGAGCGGAGCGGAGCAACGTGGGCGGAGCACCGCGGAGCGGTGTTTTGTTGTATCAATGGCAACAACAACAACAACAACATTTGCCTTGAAATTTTGGAAAAACTCGTGAAGGACTACTTTTCAAAGGCAAAATTGGGACGATTCTCTTTGTTTTTTCGAGCCAAAAAAACTCCACCCTATAGTGGGGGGTTAGGAGGGTACCCCGTGGGTTTTGGGGTATAAGAACCTCTCCCCCCTGCGCGTGCATGTCTTGTTAGGGGCGGTTATTATATTTGATCGTCGCAAATAAGGACATACAAAACCGTTAATAGCGCGGAAACGGCTCGACGGATCTGCACCAGATTTCTGGTACCCGACTATTTTCGGGGTTGACATTGATGATTCAATTGGTTCGGAGATTGTACCACTGTTCCTTTGTGCCAAAGTGGCACATTTGTGCCAATTTTGAATGGAATTCAATAGGGGAAACTTTCGTAACGAATTGCGGGACAATGACGTGGCCGATTTTCGTGGAGCAAACGTTGGTGGGTAGGGTTCCTTGGTGGCCATTGGGCGCGGTGGGTTTTGGGCGTGGCGTAGGTGTTGTGACGTCACGGCGACGTCAAGAAGAGCCAAAAATGTGCCAAAATTTAGGCCCACTTTTTCATTTTTGGCGCATTTGAACCACAGGGCTGGTACCCGAGATTTTAAGGCGGATTCCGGTACTTTCGCACACGGCGCATCCGACCGTGGGTGTGCAAACTTTCTATATATAGGTTTATGACGTCATAATGACGTCACAAGTTTGAAAATTAGGTCCAAGATAAATTTAGTTGAAGTGAACAAAAAGTGGTGGAACGGGGGTAATTCGGGGCGTAGATTTCGAATATGATAGTGCCGTTTGCAAAATTTGAGATTATGACGTCATTATGACGTCATCAATTTTTGCGATTTTCACGCAGGGTTTTGGAGGGGTTCTTGATGCGTGATTTGGTTCAAACTCACATATGTTAGTGACTGGGGCATGGGTAATGCGACTGAACCGTTGAAATTGGACCAGTTTCATTTGTGCCAATTTTGTGGGACATGTGGCTGCGTCCGCTGTCGTTTTCATCGAAGAGTTGCCAATTTCTATGCAATTGGTTGGAGGTGGGCTTGGATCGCCTAGATAAGTAGCTTTTGACCGTATGAGACTTGCAACACCAATTTTTGGCACTTTTGACATTTTGTGACGTCACTGGGACATTTTCAAAACTGACAAAAGTTCCAAAACTTTGAATGCTAATAACTTTGTGACCAAGGCTCCAATTTCGACCAAACTTGGGGAATGACATGTATGTGGGACCAAAAAGGTGTGTGGAAAATTTGAGCTATATGGGTGTGGTTGTGACGTCACAAGGGCGTGGTCGAAATTCAATTCCAGTGTTTGCCGAAGGCAAAAAACTGCGAGGTTGACGCGAGCGCAGCGAGCGGCAACCGAGCAGAGCGGAGCGGAGCTCTGCGGAGCACCACGGAGCGGTGTTTTGTTGTATCAATGGCAACAACAACAACAACAACATTTGCCTTGTAATTTTGGAAAAACTCGTGAAGGACTACTTTTCAAAGGCAAAATTGGGACGATTCTCTTTGTTTTTTCGAGCCAAGCAAACTCCACCCTATAGTGGGGGGTTAGGGGGGTACCCCGTGGGTTTTGGGGTATAAGAACCTCTCCCCCCACAGCATCGCAGGTCTTGTATTATCATATGTTTTATCGTTTTTATTAACGTTACAAATATTGAAATTATTTTTAAGGCCGGTTATTATGCTTGATGCAGAAAAAATAAGGAAATTGCAAACGCTAATAGCTTGGGAACCGCGCGCCGAATCTTCACCAGATTTCTGGTACCCCACTGTTTGTTGGGGGACCCGTCCTGTCCAAGTGGTTTACGGGGCATCTGACTTGGCACTTTTGGCAAAATTGCGTTACTTTTGTATGAGATTCAATAGGGGGGAAAACTTTGATTAAAAAGTTTGTGACAACCGTGGGGGCGATTTTCGTGGAGCAAACGTTGTTGGATAGGGTTCCGGTAAGGCTATTGGCCGTGGTGGGTTTCGGGCGTTGCAAACGTATTGCTGACGTCAAGAAGGTCCGAAAATGGGCCAAAATTTAGGTCCATTTTGGTTTCTTGCAATGCTTTTCTTCCGCAAGGCTGGTACCCCAGATTTTAAGTTGAATTCCGGTACTTTCGGGTATGGCGCATCCAATCATGGTTGTGCTAACCCGCTATATACAGTTTTATGACGTCACTAATGTGGAAATCAGCCCCAGATGAATGTGTTGGAATGAGGTAAAAAGTAATTGAACGGGGGTAATTTAGGGCGTAGATTCCGAATATGGTAGTGCCGTTTGCGAAAAATGGAATTATGACGTCACTATGACGTCATCAATGTTGGCACTTTTCACAGAGGATTTTGGAATTGCGTGAATTGGTTGAAACTGACATATGTTAGTCACTGGGGCATGGAAACTCCCACTTCATTGTTGAAATAGGTCCAGTGTCATTTTTGCATTGTCGAGGAACAGTAGGGTACTCCTGGGGTTGCTGGTGGTAATAACCGGCCACCCTATGAGCATCGCGGGTCTTGTTAGGAGAGGTTATTATATTTATACGCAGCAAATAAGGACATACAAAACCGTTAATAGCGCGGAAACGGCTCGACGGATCTGCACCAGATTTCTGGTACCCGACTATTTTCGGGATTGACATTGATGATTCAATTGGTTCGGAGATTGTACCACTGTTCCTTTGTGCCAAAGTGGCACATTTGTGCCAATTTTGAATGGAATTCAATAGGGGAAACTTTCGTAACGAATTGCGGGACAATGACGTGGCCGATTTTCGTGGAGCAAACGTTGGTGGGTAGGGTTCCTGGATGGCTATTGGGCGCGGTGGGTTTTGGGCGTGGCGTAGGTGTAGTGACGTCACAATGACGTCCCGAAGGCCCAAAAATGTGCCAAAATTTAGGCCCACTTTTTCATTTTTGGCGCATTTTAACCACAGGGCTGGTACCCGAGATTTTAAGACGGATTCCGGTACTTTCGCACATGGCGCATCCGACCATGCATGTGCCATGTTTCTATATATGGGTTTATGACGTCATAATGACGTCACAAGTTTGAAAATTAGGTCCAAGATAAATTGAGCTGATAGGAACAAAAAGTGGTAGAACGGGGGTAATTCGGGGCGTAGATTTCGAATATGATAGTGCCGTTTGCAAAATTTGGGATTATGACGTCATTATGACGTCATCAATTTTTGCGATTTTCACGCAGGGTTTTGGAGGGGTTCTGGATGCGTGATGTGGTTCAAACTCAAATATGTTAGGCACTGGGGCATGGGTAAACGGGCTGCACCGTTGAATTTGGTCCAGTGTCATTTGTGCCAATTTTATTGGACACATGGCTGCGTCCGCTGTCGTTCTCACCCAAGAGTTGCCAAATTCTGTGCAATTTGTTGGAAGAGGGCTTGCATGGCCTAGATAAATTGCTTTTGACTATATGAGACGGGCAACACTGATTTTTGGCACATTCGACACATTGTGACGTCACTGGCACATTTTCAAAAGTGACAAAAGTTCCAAAACTTTGAATGCTCATAACTTTTGAACTAATGGTCTGATTTCGACCAAACTTGGGGAATAGTATCTCTATAAGACCGAAAAGGTGTGTGAAAAATTTGGGATGTATGGGCGTGATCGTGACGTCAGAAGGGCGTGGTCAAAATTCAATTCCAGTGTTTGCCGAAGGCAAAAAACTGCGAGGTTGATGCGAGCGCAGCGAGCGGCAACCGAGCAGAGCGGAGCGGAGCGGAGCAACGTGGGCGGAGCACCGCGGAGCGGTGTTTTGTTGTATCAATGGCAACAACAACAACAACAACATTTGCCTTGAAATTTTGGAAAAACTCGTGAAGGACTACTTTTCAAAGGCAAAATTGGGACGATTCTCTTTGTTTTTCGAGCCAAAAAACTCCACCCTATAGTGGGGGGTTAGGAGGGTACCCCGTGGGTTTTGGGGTATAAGAACCTCTCCCCCCTGCGCGTGCATGTCTTGTTAGGGGCGGTTATTATATTTGATCGTCGCAAATAAGGACATACAAAACCGTTAATAGCGCGGAAACGGCTCGACGGATCTGCACCAGATTTCTGGTACCCGACTATTTTCGGGGTTGACATTGATGATTCAATTGGTTCGGAGATTGTACCACTGTTCCTTTGTGCCAAAGTGGCACATTTGTGCCAATTTTGAATGGGATTCAATAGGGGAAACTTTCGTGACGAATTGCGGGACAACGGGGTGGCCGATTTTCATGGAACAAACGTTGGTCGGTAGGGTTCCTTGGTGGCCATTGGGCGCGGTGGGTTTTGGGCGTGGCGTAGGTGTTGTGACGTCACGGCGACGTCAAGAAGAGCCAAAAATGTGCCAAAATTTAGGCCCACTTTTTCATTTTTGGCGCATTTGATCCACAGGGATGGTACCCGAGATTTTCAGTTGCATTCTAATACTTTCGCACACGGCGCATCCAACCATGCATGTGCCATGTTTCTATATATGGGTTTATGACGTCATAATGACGTCACAAGTTTGAAAATTAGGTCCAAGATAAATTGAGCTGAGGGGAACAAAAAGTGGTAGAACGGGGGTAATTCGGGGCGTAGATTTCGAATATGATAGTGCCGTTTGCAAAATTTGGAATTATGACGTCATTATGACGTCATCAATTTTTGCGATTTTCAGGCAGGGTTTTGGAGGGGTTCTTGATGCGTGATTTGGTTCAAACTCACATATGTTAGTGACTGGGGCATGGGTAATGCGACTGAACCGTTGAAATTGGACCAGTTTCATTTGTGCCAATTTTGTGGGACATGTGGCTGCATCCGCTGTCGTTTTCATCGAAGAGTTGCCAATTTCTATGCAATTGGTTGGAAGTGGGCTTGGATCGCCTAGATAAGTAGCTTTTGACCGTATGAGACTTGCAACACCAATTTTGGCACTTTTGACATTTTGTGACGTCACTGGGACATTTTCAAAACTGACAAAAGTTCCAAAACTTTGATGCTAATAACTTTGTGACCAATGCTCCAATTTCGACCAAACTTGGGGAATGACATGTATATGGGACCAAGAAGGTGTGTGGAAAATTTAAGCTATATGGGTGTGGTTGTGACGTCACAAGGGCGTGGTCGAAATTCAATTCCAGTGTTTGCGAAGGCAAAAACTGCGAGGTTGATGCGAGCGCAGCGAGCGGCAACCGAGCAGAGCAGAGCGGGCGGAGCAACGTGAGCGGAGCACCGCGGAGCGGTGTTTTGTTGTATCAATGGCAACAACAACAACAACAACATTTGCCTTGAAATTTTGGAAAAACTCGTGAAGGACTACTTTTCAAAGGCAAAATTGGGACGATTCTCTTTGTTTTTCGAGCCAAAAAACTCCACCCTATAGTTGGGGGTTAGGAGGGTACCCCGTGGGTTTTGGGGTATAATAACCGCCCCTCCGGCTTGGCCATATGTCTTGTTAAGGGCGGTTATTATACTTTATCGAGAAAAAATAACGATTTTTGGAACCTGAATAACGCGGAAACCGTACGGTGGATCTTCTCCAGATTTCTGGTACCCGACCATTTGTCTGGGGGCCCCGTCCTGTCCAAGTGGTTTCCGGCGCGTGCGAATTGGCACTTTTGAGAAAAATGGAACTTTTGTTTAAAAAGTGGCACTTTTGAATGGGATTCAATAGGGGAAAACTTTGATTAAAAAGTGCGGGACAACGACTGGGCCGATTTTGGTGGAACAAACGTTGGTGGGTAGGGTTCCACGGTGGCTATTGGGCGCGGTGAGTTTTGGGCGTGGCAGAGGTGTCGTGACGTCACGGTGACGTCACGAAGGTCCAAAAATGGGCCAAAAACTTAGGCCATTTTCGCGTTTTTGGCGCATTTGGTCCACAGGGCTGGTACCCGAGATTTTAAGATGGATTCCGGTACTTTCGCACATGGCGCATTCGACCATGGGTGTGCCAAGTTTCTATATATATGTTTATGACGTCATAATGACGTCACAAGTTTGAAAAATGGGCCTAAGATGGAAATTTTAGAATGGAACAAAAAGTGGTGAAACGGAGGTAGTTCGGTGCGTAGAATCCGAATATCGTGGTGCCGTTTTCGAAAATTGGGATTATGACGTCATTATGACGTCATCAATGTTGGTACTTTTCGAAGAGGCTTTTGGAGGGGTTCGAGATGCCGGATTTGACTGAAACTCAGATATGTTAGTCACTTGGGCATTGGGAAGCCTGCTATGGCGTTGAAATTGGCCAGGTGTCGTTTGTGCCAATTTTGTTGGACACAGGACTGCGTCCGCTGTCGTTTTCATCGAAGAGTTGCCAATTTTGATGGAATGTGTTGGAGATGGGTTTATATGGCCTGTATTAGTAGTTTGTGGCCGTACGCGGCTGGCAACATCGATTTCTGGCACTTTTGACAATTTGTGACGTCATTGGCACATTTTCAAAAGTGACAAAAGTTCCAAAACTTTGAATGCTAATAACTTTGCTGTAAATGGTCCGATTTCAACCAAACTTGGGGAATGGTGTGTCTATAAGGTGGGAAGGTTGTGTGGAAAATTTGGGCTACATGGGCGTGGTTGTGACGTCACAAGGGCGTGGTCAAAATTCACTTCAAGTGTTTGCCGAAGGCAAAAAACTGCGAGGTTGACGCGAGCGCAGGGAGCGGCAACCGAGCAGAGCGGAGCGGAGCACTGCGGAGCGCCGCGGAGCGGCGTTTTGCTGTAACAATGGCAACAACAACAACAACAACATTTGCCTGAAAATTTTGGAAAAAGTCATAAAGGACTACTTTTTCAAGGCAAACTGAGGCAGATTCTCTGTATTTTTTCGAGCCAAACAAACTCCACCCTATAGTGTGGAGCACGGGGGGGCACCCTCCATGGTTGCCAGGGTAAAATAACCGCCTCTCCCCCCGTTGGTAGGGTCTTGTTAGGAGAGGTTATTATATTTATACGCAGCAAATAAGGACATACAAAACCGTTAATAGCGCGGAAACGGCTCGACGGATCTGCACCAGATTTCTGGTACCCGACTATTTTCGGGGTTGACATTGATGATTCAATTGGTTCGGAGATTGTACCACTGTTCCTTTGTGCCAAAGTGGCACATTTGTGCCAATTTTGAATGGAATTCAATAGGGGAAACTTTCGTAACGAATTGCGGGACAATGACGTGGCCGATTTTCGTGGAGCAAACGTTGGTGGGTAGGGTTCCTGGATGGCTATTGGGCGCGGTGGGTTTTGGGCGTGGCGTAGGTGTAGTGACGTCACAATGACGTCCTGAAGGGCCAAAAATGTGCCAAAATTTAGGCCCACTTTTTCATTTTTGGCGCATTTGAACCACAGGGCTGGTACCCGAGATTTTAAGGCGGATTCCGGTACTTTCGCACATGGCGCATCCGACCATGCATGTGCCATGTTTCTATATATGGGTTTATGACGTCATAATGACGTCACAAGTTTGAAAATTAGGTCCAAGATAAATTGAGCTGAGGGGAACAAAAAGTGGTAGAACGGGGGTAATTCGGGGCGTAGATTTCGAATATGATAGTGCCGTTTGCAAAATTTGGGATTATGACGTCATTATGACGTCATCAATTTTTGCGATTTTCACGCAGGGTTTTGGAGGGGTTCTTGATGCGTGATTTGGTTCAAACTCACATATGTTAGTGACTGGGGCATGGGTAATGCGACTGAACCGTTGAAATTGGACCAGTTTCATTTGTGCCAATTTTGTGGGACATGTGGCTGCATCCGCTGTCGTTTTCATCGAAGAGTTGCCAATTTCTATGCAATTGGTTGGAAGTGGGCTTGGATCGCCTAGATAAGTAGCTTTTGACCGTATGAGACTTGCAACACCAATTTTGGCACTTTTGACATTTTGTGACGTCACTGGGACATTTTCAAAACTGACAAAAGTTCCAAAACTTTGGATGCTAATAACTTTGTGACCAATGATACAATTTCGACCAAACTTGGGGAATGACATGTACATGGGACCAAAAGGTGTGTGGAAAATTTAAGCTATATGGGTGTGGTTGTGACGTCACAAGGGCGTGGTCGAAATTCAATTCCAGTGTTTGCCGAAGGCAAAAAACTGCGAGGTTGATGCGAGCGCAGCGAGCGGCAACCGAGCAGAGCGGAGCGGAGCGGAGCAACGTGGGCGGAGCACCGCGGAGCGGTGTTTTGTTGTATCAATGGCAACAACAACAACAACAACATTTGCCTTGAAATTTTGGAAAAACTCGTGAAGGACTACTTTTCAAAGGCAAAATTGGGACGATTCTCTTTGTTTTTTCGAGCCAAAAAAAACTCCACCCTATAGTGGGGGGTTAGGAGAGTACCCCGTGGGTTTTGGGGTATAAGAACCTCTCCCCCCTGCGCGTGCATGTCTTGTTAGGAGAGGTTATTATATTTATACGCAGCAAATAAGGACATACAAAACCGTTAATAGCGCGGAAACGGCTCGACGGATCTGCACCAGATTTCTGGTACCCGACTATTTTCGGGGTTGACATTGATGATTCAATTGGTTCGGAGATTGTACCACTGTTCCTTTGTGCCAAAGTGGCACATTTGTGCCAATTTTGAATGGAATTCAATAGGGGAAACTTTCGTAACGAATTGCGGGACAATGACGTGGCCGATTTTCGTGGAGCAAACGTTGGTGGGTAGGGTTCCTGGATGGCTATTGGGCGCGGTGGGTTTTGGGCGTGGCGTAGGTGTAGTGACGTCACAATGACGTCCTGAAGGGCCAAAAATGTGCCAAAATTTAGGCCCACTTTTTCATTTTTGGCGCATTTGAACCACAGGGCTGGTACCCGAGATTTTAAGGCGGATTCCGGTACTTTCGCACACGGCGCATCCGACCGTGGGTGTGCCAACTTTCTATATATAGGTTTATGACGTCATAATGACGTCACAAGTTTGAAAATTAGGTCCAAGATAAATTGAGCTGAGGGGAACAAAAAGTGGTAGAACGGGGGTAATTCGGGGCGTAGATTTCGAATATGATCGTGCCGTTTGCAAAATTTGGGATTATGACGTCATTATGACGTCATCAATTTTTGCGATTTTCACGCAGGGTTTTGGAGGGGTTCTTGATGCGTGATTTGGTTCAAACTCACATATGTTAGTGACTGGGGCATGGGTAATGCGACTGAACCGTTGAAATTGGTCCAGTGTCATATGTGCCAATTTTGTGGGACACATGCCTGCGACCGCTGTCGTTTTCATGGAAGAGTTGCCAATTTCTATGCAATTGGTTGGAAGTGGGCTTGGATCGCCTAGATAAGTAGCTTTTGACCGTATGAGACTTGCAACACCGATTTTTGGCACTTTTGACACTTTGTGACGTCATTGGCACATTTTCAAAACTGACAAAAGTTCCAAAACTTTGAATGGTAATAACTTTGCAACTAATGGTCCAATTTTGACCAAACTTGGGGAATGCAATGTATATGAAACCAAACAGGTGTGTGGGAAATTTGAGCTATATGGGTGTGGTTGTGACGTCACAAGGACGTGGTCGAAATTCAATTCCAGTGTTTGCCGAAGGCAAAAAACTGCGAGGTTGATGCGAGCGCAGCGAGCGGCAACCGAGCAGAGCGGAGCGGAGCGGAGCAACGTGGGCGGAGCACCGCGGAGCGGTGTTTTGTTGTATCAATGGCAACAACAACAACAACAACATTTGCCTTGAAATTTTGGAAAAACTCGTGAAGGACTACTTTTCAAAGGCAAAATTGGGACGATTCTCTTTGTTTTTTCGAGCCAAAAAAACTCCACCCTATAGTGGGGGGGTTAGGAGGGTACCCCGTGGGTTTTGGGGTATAATAACCGCCCCCCCGGCTTGGCCATATGTCTTGTTAAGGAGAGGCTATTATACTTTACCGACAAAAAATAAGGAATTTGCGGATGCTTTTGGTGCGGAGGTGGTGCGTCGGATCTGCTCCAGATTTCAGGTACCCCACCATTTGTTGGGGGGCCCCGTCCTGTGCAAGTGGTTTTTTTCGCATCCGAGTTGGCACTTTTGAAAAAAGTGGCACTTTTTTTAAAAATGCGTCACTTTTGTATGGGATTCAATAGGGGAAAACTTTGGGTAAAAAGCGTGGGGCAACCGCTGGGGCGATTTTCGTGGAACAAACGATGTGGGGTAGGATTCCGTGACGGCTATTGGGCACGGTGGGTTTTGGGCGTGGCAAAGGTGTTGTGACGTCACAGTGACGTCACGAAGGTGCGAAAATTGGCCAAAATTTAGGCCCATTTTGGTTTTTGTGGTGCTTTTTGTTCTGGGGGCTGGTACCCCGGATTTTAAGGTGGATTCCGGTACTTTCGAGTATGGCGCATCCGACCATCGTTGTGCCAACTTTCTATATATAGGTTTATGACGTCATAATGACGTCACAAATGTGGTAATTCGGCCCCCCGAAAGTTTATCGGAGTGGAACGAAAAGTAGTGGAGCGGGGGTAATTTGGGGCGTAGATTCCGAATCTGGTAGTGCCGTTTGCGAATTTCGGGTTCATGACGTCATTATGACGTCATCAATGTTGGCACTTTTCACGGGGGCTTTTGGAGAAGTTCTAGGAGGGTGAACGGGTTGAATCTCATATATGTTAGGCACTGGGGCATGTGTGAACGGCCTGCACCGTTAAAATTGGTCCAGTGTCATTTGTGCCAATTTTGTGGGACACATGGCTGCGTCCGCTGTTGTTTTCACCGAAGAGTTGCCAAATTCTGTGCAATTTGTTGGAAGAGGGCTTGCATGTCCTAGATAAGTTGCTTTTGACTATATGAGACGGGCAACACTGATTTTTGGCACATTTGACACTTTGTGACGTCACTGGGCCATTTTCAAAAGTGACAAAAGTTCCAAAACTTTGGATGCTAATAACCTTGTGACCAAAGGTCCGATTTCGACCAAACTTGGGGAATAGTATGTCTATAAGACCGAGCAGGTGTGTGAAAAATTTTGGCTCTATGGGCGTGGTTGTGACGTCATAAGGGCGTGGTCAAAATTGAATTCCAGGGTTAGCCGAAGGCAAAAAACTGCGAGGTTGACGCGGGCGCAGCGAGCGGCAACAGAGCATAGCAGAGCGGAGCGGTGCTGAGCGGAGCGATTTTGACTGTATGAGACTTGCAACACCGATTTTTGGCACTTTTGACACTTTGTGACGTCATTGGCACATTTTCAAAACTGACAAAAGTTCCAAAACTTTGGGTGCTAATAACATTGCAACGAAAAGTCCAATTTTGACCAAACTTGGGGAATGGTATGTCTATAAGGTAGAAAGGTTGTGTGGAAAATTTGGGCTAAATGGGTGTGGTTGTGACGTCACAAGGGCGTGGTCAAAATTCACTTCCAGTGTTTGCCGAAGGCAAAAAAACTGCGAGGTTGCCGTGAGCGCAGCGAGCGGCAACAGAGCGTAGCAGAGCGGAGCGATGCGGAGCGAAGCAGCGCGGAGCGGGGCGCCGCGGAGCGGTGTTTTGCTGTAACAATGGCTGCAACAACAACAACAACATTTGCCTGAAAATTTTGGAAAAACTCATGAAGGACTTCTTCTCAAAGGCAATATGGGACACATTCTCTTTGTTTTTCCGTTCCAAATCAACTTCACCCTATAGTGTGGGGCTCAGTAGGGGTACCCCGCTTGGCCACGGGGGTAAAATAGCCTCTCCCCCCTGTGCTTAGGGTCTTGTTTAGGAGAGGCTATTATACTTTACCGGGAAAAAATAAGGAAATTGCCGATGCTTATAGCGCGGAAGTCGTGCGTCGGATCTGCGCCATATTTCAGGTACCCCACCATTTGTTGGGGGGACGTGAACGATTCCGGGGGTTTCCGGCGCATCCGAGTTGGCACTTTTGAGAAAAGTGGCACTTTATTTAAAAATGCGTCACTTTTGTATGGGATTCAATAGGGGAAAATTTTGGGTAAAAAGCACGGGACAACGGCTGGGGCGATTTTCGCGGAACAAACGTTGGGGGCTAGGGTTACGTGACGGCTTTTGGGCGCGGTGGGTTTTGGGCGTGGCAAAGGTGTTGTGACGTAACGGTGACGTCATGTAGGTCCAAAAATGGGCCAAAATTTAGGCCCATTTTGGTTTTTTGTGGTGCTTTTTTTTCTCAAGGCTGGTACCCCGGATTTTAAGGTGGATTCCGGTACTTTCGAGTATGGCGCATCCGACCGTGGGTGTGCCAACTTTCTATATATAGCTTTATGACGTCATAATGACGTCAGAAATGTGGTAATTCGGCCCCCTGAAATTTTATCGGAGTGGAACAAAAAGTGGTGGAACGGGGGTAATTTGGGGCGTAGATTCCGAATCTGGTAGTGCCGTTTGAAAATTTTGGGTTTATGACGTCATTATGACGTCATCAATGTTGGCACTTTTCACGGGGGCTTTTGGAGAAGTTCTAGGAGGGTGAACGGGTTGAATCTCATATATGTTAGGCACTGGGGCATGGGTAAACGGACTTCACCGTTGAAATTTGTTCAGTGTCATTTGTGCCACTTTTGTGGGACACAGGGCTGCATCGGCTGTTGTTTTCATCGAAGAGCTGCCAAATTTTGTGCAATTGGTTGGAAGTGGGCTTGGATGGCCTAGGTAAGTTGCTTTTGACTGTATGAGACTTGAAACACCGATTTTTGGCATTTTTGACACTTTGTGACGTCATTGGCACATTTTCAAAAGTGACAAAAGTTCCAAAACTTTGAGTGGCTGTAACTTTGTCATCCAGGACCGGATGTCCACCAAACTTGGGGAATGGCATGTATATGAGACCAAAAAGGTGTGTGGGAAATTTGAGCCATATGGGTGTGGTCGTGACGTCATAAGGGCGTGGTCAAATTTACTTCCAGTGTTTGCCGAAGGCAAAAACAGCGAGGTTGACGCAAGCGCAGCGAGCGGCAACCGAGCGTAGCGTAGCGGAGCACTGCGGAGCGGTGCAGCGCGGAGCGGAGCGCCGCGAAGCGGTGTTTTCCTGTAACCATAGCAACAACAACAACAACAACATTTGCCTTAAAATTTTGGAAAAGCTCATGAAGAACTACTTTTGGAAGGCAAAATGGGGCAGATTTTCTTTGTTTTTTCGAACCTAATCAACTTCACCCAATAGGGTGGGGAAAGAGGGGCTCCCCGCTTGGCCACCGGAATTAAATAGCCTCTCCCCCCGTTGCTTAGGGTCTTGTTAGGAGAGGTTATTATATTTATACGCAGCAAATAAGGACATACAAAACCGTTAATAGCGTGGAAACGGCTCGACGGATCTGCACCAGATTTCTGGTACCCGACTATTTTCGGGGTTGACATTGATGATTCAATTGGTTCGGAGATTGTACCACTGTTCCTTTGTGCCAAAGTGGCACATTTGTGCCAATTTTGAATGGAATTCAATAGGGGAAACTTTCGTAACGAATTGCGGGACAATGACGTGGCCGATTTTCGTGGAGCAAACGTTGGTGGGTAGGGTTCCTGGATGGCTATTGGGCGCGGTGGGTTTTGGGCGTGGCGTAGGTGTTGTGACGTCACGGCGACGTCAAGAAGGGCCAAAAATGTGCCAAAATTTAGGCCCACTTTTTCATTTTTGGCGCATTTGATCCACAGGGATGGTACCCGAGATTTTCAGTTGGATTCCGGTACTTTCGCACACGGCGCATCCGACCATGCATGTGTCAAGTTTCTATATATGGGTTTATGACGTCATAATGACGTCACAAGTTTGAAAATTAGGTCCAAGATAAATTGAGCTGAGGGGAACAAAAAGTGGTAGAACGGGGGTAATTCGGGGCGTAGATTTCGAATATGATAGTGCCGTTTGCAAAATTTGGGATTATGACGTCATTATGACGTCATCAATTTTTGCGATTTTCACGCAGGGTTTTGGAGGGGTTCTTGATGCGTGATTTGGTTCAAACTCACATATGTTAGTGACTGGGGCATGGGTAATGCGACTGAACCGTTGAAATTGGTCCAGTGTCATATGTGCCAATTTTGTGGGACACATGCCTGCGACCGCTGTCGTTTTCATGGAAGAGTTGCCAATTTCCGTACAATTGGTTGGAAGTGGGCTTGGATGGCCTTGATAAGTAGCTTTTGACCGTATGAGACTTGCAACACCAATTTTTGGCACTTTTGACATTTTGTGACGTCACTGGGACATTTTCAAAACTGACAAAAGTTCCAAAACTTTGGATGCTAATAACTTTGTGACCAATGCTCCAATTTCGACCAAACTTGGGGAATGACATGTATATGGGACCAAAAAGGTGTGTGGGAAATTTGAGCTATATGGGTGTGGTTGTGACGTCACAAGGGCGTGGTCAAAATTCAATTCCAGTGTTTGCCGAAGGCAAAATACCGCGAGGTTGCCGCAAGCGCAGCGAGCGGCAACTGAGCAGAGCGGAGCGGAGCGGAGCAACGTGGGCGGAGCACCGCGGAGCGGTGTTTTGTTGTATCAATGGCAACAACAACAACAACAACATTTGCCTTGAAATTTTGGAAAAACTCGTGAAGGACTACTTTTCAAAGGCAAAATTGGGACGATTCTCTTTGTTTTTTCGAGCCAGAAAAACTCCACCCTATAGTGGGGGGTTAGTAGGGGTACCCCACTTGGCCACCGGAATTCAATAGCCTCTCCCCCCTGTGCTTAGGGTCTTGTTAGGGGCGGTTATTATATTTGATCGTCGCAAATAAGGACATACAAAACCGTTAATAGCGCGGAAACGGCTCGACGGATCTGCACCAGATTTCTGGTACCCGACTATTTTCGGGGTTGACATTGATGATTCAATTGGTTCGGAGATTGTACCACTGTTCCTTTGTGCCAAAGTGGCACATTTGTGCCAATTTTGAATGGGATTCAATAGGGGAAACTTTCGTGACGAATTGCGGGACAACGGGGTGGCCGATTTTCATGGAACAAACGTTGGTCGGTAGGGTTCCTTGGTGGCCATTGGGCGCGGTGGGTTTTGGGCGTGGCGTAGGTGTTGTGACGTCACGGCGACGTCAAGAAGAGCCAAAAATGTGCCAAAATTTAGGCCCACTTTTTCATTTTTGGCGCATTTGATCCACAGGGATGGTACCCGAGATTTTCAGTTGCATTCTAATACTTTCGCACACGGCGCATCCAACCATGCATGTGCCATGTTTCTATATATGGGTTTATGACGTCATAATGACGTCACAAGTTTGAAAATTAGGTCCAAGATAAATTGAGCTGAGGGGAACAAAAAGTGGTAGAACGGGGGTAATTCGGGGCGTAGATTTCGAATATGATAGTGCCGTTTGCAAAATTTGGAATTATGACGTCATTATGACGTCATCAATTTTTGCGATTTTCAGGCAGGGTTTTGGAGGGGTTCTTGATGCGTGATTTGGTTCAAACTCACATATGTTAGTGACTGGGGCATGGGTAATGCGACTGAACCGTTGAAATTGGACCAGTTTCATTTGTGCCAATTTTGTGGGACATGTGGCTGCATCCGCTGTCGTTTTCATCGAAGAGTTGCCAATTTCTATGCAATTGGTTGGAAGTGGGCTTGGATCGCCTAGATAAGTAGCTTTTGACCGTATGAGACTTGCAACACCAATTTTGGCACTTTTGACATTTTGTGACGTCACTGGGACATTTTCAAAACTGACAAAAGTTCCAAAACTTTGGATGCTAATAACTTTGTGACCAATGCTCCAATTTCGACCAAACTTGGGGAATGACATGTATATGGGACCAAGAAGGTGTGTGGAAAATTTAAGCTATATGGGTGTGGTTGTGACGTCACAAGGGCGTGGTCGAAATTCAATTCCAGTGTTTGCCGAAGGCAAAAAACTGCGAGGTTGATGCGAGCGCAGCGAGCGGCAACCGAGCAGAGCAGAGCGGGGCGGAGCAACGTGAGCGGAGCACCGCGGAGCGGTGTTTTGTTGTATCAATGGCAACAACAACAACAACAACATTTGCCTTGAAATTTTGGAAAAACTCGTGAAGGACTACTTTTCAAAGGCAAAATTGGGACGATTCTCTTTGTTTTTTCGAGCCAAAAAAACTCCACCCTATAGTTGGGGGTTAGGAGGGTACCCCGTGGGTTTTGGGGTATAATAACCGCCCCTCCGGCTTGGCCATATGTCTTGTTAGGAGAGGTTATTATATTTATACGCAGCAAATAAGGACATACAAAACCGTTAATAGCGCGGAAACGGCTCGACGGATCTGCACCAGATTTCTGGTACCCGACTATTTTCGGGGTTGACATTGATGATTCAATTGGTTCGGAGATTGTACCACTGTTCCTTTGTGCCAAAGTGGCACATTTGTGCCAATTTTGAATGGAATTCAATAGGGGAAACTTTCGTAACGACTTGCGGGACAATGACGTGGCCGATTTTCGTGCAGCAAACGTTGGTGGGTAGGGTTCCTGGATGGCTATTGGGCGCGGTGGGTTTTGGGCATGGCGTAGGTGTAGTGACGTCACAATGACGTCCCGAAGGGCCAAAAATGTGCCAAAATTTAGGCCCACTTTTTCATTTTTGGCGCATTTGAACCACAGGGCTGGTACCCGAGATTTTAAGGCGGATTCCGGTACTTTCGCACATGGCCCATCCGACCATGGGTGTGCCAACTTTCTATATATGGGTTTATGACGTCATAATGACGTCACAAGTTTGAAAATTAGGTCCAAGATAAATTGAGTTGAGGGGAACAAAAAGTGGTAGAACGGGGGTAATTCGGGGCGTAGATTTCGAATATGATACTGCCGTTTGCAAAATTTGGGATTATGACGTCATTATGACGTCATCAATTTTTGCGATTTTCACGCAGGGTTTTGGAGGGGTTCTTGATGCGTGATTTGGTTCAAACTCACATATGTTAGTGACTGGGGCATGGGTAATGCGACTGAACCGTTGAAATTGGACCAGTTTCATTTGTGCCAATTTTGTGGGACATGTGGCTGCATCCGCTGTCGTTTTCATCAAAGAGTTGCCAATTTCTATGCAATTGGTTGGAAGTGGGCTTGGATCGCCTAGATAAGTAGCTTTTGACCGTATGAGACTTGCAACACCAATTTTTGGCACTTTTGACATTTTGTGACGTCACTGGGACATTTTCAAAACTGACAAAAGTTCCAAAACTTTGGATGCTAATAACTTTGC
Organism: Chrysaora quinquecirrha; assembly: GCA_014526335.1. Taxonomy (NCBI): domain Eukaryota; kingdom Metazoa; phylum Cnidaria; class Scyphozoa; order Semaeostomeae; family Pelagiidae; genus Chrysaora; species Chrysaora quinquecirrha. The sequence continues at coordinate 27,012 of JACTAT010000340.1, read as the reverse complement.
GACCAATGCTCCAATTTCGACCAAACTTGGGGAATGACATGGATATGGGACCAAAAAGGTGTGTGGAAAATTTAAGAATATATGGGTGTGGTTGTGACGTCACAAGGGCGTGGTCGAAATTCAATTCCAGTGTTTGCCAAAGGCAAAAAACTGCGAGGTTGATGCGAGCGCAGCGAGCGGCAACCGAGCAGAGCGGAGCGGAGCGGAGCAACGTGGGCGGAGCACCGCGGAGCGGTGTTTTGTTGTATCAATGGCAACAACAACAACAACAACATTTGCATGAAAATTTTGGAAAAACTCGTGAAGGACTACTTTTCAAAGGCAATATTGGGACGATTCTCTTTGTTTTTTCGAGCCAAAAAAACTCCACCCTATAGTGGGGGGTTAGGAGGGTACCCCGTGGGTTTTGGGGTATAAGAACCTCTCCCCCCACAGCATCGCGGGTCTTGTTAGGGGCGGTTATTATATTTGATCGTCGCAAATAAGGACATACAAAACCGTTAATAGCGCGGAAACGGCTCGACGGATCTGCACCAGATTTCTGGTACCCGACTATTTTCGGGGTTGACATTGATGATTCAATTGGTTCGGAGATTGTACCACTGTTCCTTTGTGCCAAAGTGGCACATTTGTGCCAATTTTGAATGGGATTCAATAGGGGAAACTTTCGTAACGAATTGCGGGACAACGGGGTGGCCGATTTTCGTGGAACAAACGTTGGTGGGTAGGGTTCCTTGGTGGCCATTGGGCGCGGTGGGTTTTGGGCGTGGCGTAGGTGTAGTGACGTCACGGCGACGTCAAGAAGAGCCAAAAATGTGCCAAAATTTAGGCCCACTTTTTCATTTTTGGCGCATTTGATCCACAGGGATGGTACCCGAGATTTTCAGTTGGATTCTGGTACTTTCGCACACGGCGCATCCGACCGTGGGTGTGCCAACTTTCTATATATAGGTTTATGACGTCATAATGACGTCACAAGGTCCAAAAATGGGCCTAAGATGGAAATATTAGAATGGAACAAAAAGTGGTGGAACGGGGGTAATTCGGTGCGTAGAATTCGAATATCGTGGTGCCGTTTTTGAAAATTGGAATTATGACGTCATTATGACGTCATTATTTTTTTCAATATTCACACAGGCTTTTGGAGAGTTTGGAGATGCCGGATTTTACTGAAACTCAGATATGTTTGTCTCTGGGGCATGGGGAATCCTGTGGTACCGTTGAAATTGGCCAGGTGTCATCTGTGCCAATTTTGTGGGACACAGGGCTGCGTCTGGTGTCGTTTTCATCGAAAGGTTGTCAATTTTGTTGGAATGTGTTGCAGATGGGTTTATATGGCCTGTTTAAGTAGTTTTTGGCAGTAGAAGGCTGGCAACAGCGATTCCTGGCGCTTGTGACACTTTGTGACGTCATTTGCATATTTTCAAAAGTGGCAAAAGTGCCAAAACGTTGAATGCTAATAACTTTGCTAAAAATGGTCAGATTTCAACCAAATTTGGGGGATGATATGTCTGTGATGCGGAAAGGGTGTCATAAAAATTTCAGCTGTATGGGTGTTGTCATGACGTCATAAGGGCGTGGTAGAGAAAAACTAACTTCTGTCGTTTTTTTAATTATGTTATGCGTGGTATTTTTTTGACTCTCAGGGAACGTTGAGTGCACAATTCTCCATTGACACAGCAAATTTGGTATACATATATGACGTCATGATGACGTCATCGTCATGCAAAGTTTTCCATACTTTTGTGCCAATAACATATATTTCATATCAGGTACCTTGACCAAATTTTCCACAATGTTTGCCATTGGCAATATAAAGACGCGTGCCAAATTTAATGCGGAATATTGCTACCGTTTAAGAGATATAGGTGTTTAAAGTTTTGCCCTATTACTCAAAATAAGGTTCCTATACAATTCGTATAATTTCGTAGCAAAACGTATCCTTTCAACCACATGTTTAATAGATATGATAAATAATGGTTCTATAAATAATTTGAGAGCATTTTAATATGTCGTCTGTCAACAAATGTCGTTTTCCCATTTACTTGAGTAAGTGTATAGATCTTAATTTGACGCTTGATATTTCACGTAAACGACTCCCGTGATGCTCTTGGGCCGGCACAAGACTGAGCTGAGAGAACAGAAATATTTCGTAATCGTTCAGCAACACAGAGTTTAAAAGCTTGCTCAAGAACTAGGATTGAGGTAGATAATGCCGTTGTATCAACGTCATATTGCAATAGAAAGGTAAGACGAACTTTCTTTTATCAATCGTTTTGTATTCTGTGCTTCACCTTATTTTAGTGTCTAGCTTTTGCTATGTTCCAGCTTCACCCACCTGCCTGCACCACCACACGAACGTCCAAAATCAAGTGCACTTTGATGATGTGTAGTATTAGGTACTGAAGGTGTAGTAGGTACTGTTTTAGTGTCTTTAAATTGCAGGTCTGTGGGCGAATAGTGGTTCGTATAAGTAGTTTTCATTTAAAGACTTGATGGTTTAGCAAATGCAGCCTATCTCTCTCAGTGTATTTATATTGCAGGTGTGTGAGTAAAACCCGGGGGGTACATAGTATAATTTGGGTACGGGTATGTGCCGCCGATATGGGTGGGTTTTTTGGCCCTCAAATTCTCTAAACATGGGTATGATTTTTAACGAAATCCCCATAAAAGAGGGTGGGAAATTGAAGAAAACTCGAAAATTTTTTCTTTATTTTAGTCATAAAGTATCAAAATCGCGACAAAGATGTTAGGAATACAATTTTAAGTAGGCCTAATTATAAGGCCTAGAAAGCCTTATTACGCTCATATTTCGCTTATTATAACTCATAAAGTAGGGTCGACGTTCTACATTATATACATTATAAGTCGGTGGGTTTGGTAAAATCTGGGCGGCACACCCCTGTCCGTTTATAGGTGAAGAACCCCCCCCCGGGGAGTAAAACAATGGTTTTAGGTATCACATCAGTGTTTTCCCATTTGCAGTCTCGATGAGGAGTTATAAATTGTACGGTGTTAGTGTCAATGAATTGCAAGTGTGTAGGTAAATAGTGTTGTCTACAAGTATTTTCTATTAACAGACTTGATGGGGTAGAAAATTTAGGTTGTCAGTGTATTTGAATTGCAGGTGTGTTGTTAAATAGTGTTTCAGATCAGTGTTTTTCATTTGTAGGCTTGATTGAGAGGGAAGAAAGTGTTGGGTATCAGTGTATTTAAATTGCAGGTAATTTGCTAAATAGTGTTTGATATCAGTGCTTCTCATTTGCAGGCTTTGGGGGGGTTGCGTTAGGAAAGTGTTGGCTGTCAGTGAATTTTAATTTCAGGTGTGTCATTAAATAATGTTTGATATCAGTGTTTCTTATTTGCAGGCTTCATTGAGAGGGAAGAGAGTGTTGGGTGTCAGTGTATTCAAATTGCTGGTGTTTTCTAAATGGTGTTTGATATCAGTGTTTCTCATTTGCAGGCTTTGGGGGGTGTAGAAAGTGTTGCCTCTCAGTGTAGTTGAATTGCAGGTGTGTGGTTAAATAGTGTTTGATATCAGTGTTTCTCATCTGAGGCTATGGGGAAGGGGCATGTAGAAAGTGTTGCCTGTCAGTGTATTTATATTGCAGGTGTGTACTTAAATAGTGTTTGAGATCAGTGTTTTTCAATTGCTGGCTTGAAGGGGAAGAAAGTGTGGGGTGTCAGTATATTTAGATTGCAGCTGTTTTGCTAAATAGTGTTTGAGATTGGTGTTTTTCATTTGCAGGCTTGATTAAGAGGGAAGAAGGTGCTGGGTATCAGTGTATTTACATTGCAGGTATTTTTCTAAATAGTGCTTGATATCAGTGTTTTCATTTGTAGGATTGAGGGGGGAGAAAGTGTTTGGTGTCTCTGTGTATTTCAATTACCATTGTTTACGTTAATATATTTTAGTTTCGGTTTCATATCATCCAAGGTAGAAAGTATGGGACTTTACTATACTTCAATTTCTGGTATGGGGGTTAGTGTTTTGTATTAGTATTTGTTTGATAGGGTTGAGGGTACAAGTATATGTCATCAGTGTGTCCTTATGACAGGATAAGTGGTTGGTAGTATTTAGTTCTCAGGGTTTTCAGTTTCACTTTTTTAGGATAGATTGTGTTGGGGGTATCAATATTATTGCTCTACATCTTTTGGAGTAGTATCATGATGTCTGGGTAGGTCTTCGGTGTCTTAGTTTTGAAATTAAGATTGAACTGTGATCAGGATGTCAGTATCTCTTTTCCCATGTGTACAAATTTTGAACATGCAAGTTTCAGTTTTTACTATCTATGATTATTCTTTTAGGTCTATGGTCCTGTTTTGCAGAAAAAGATTACTTCATTCTGATTACATGCTATTACTGAAACAAAAGAAGTTCTGGATAATATGACACTTTATTGATATGATATAAAGCATCCATGCTATTTAGACAAACTGTTGAACTGTAATTGCTAAATGCATATGGATTTTCAAAATTTGCTTTACTCATTTTTTTTAATTTAATTGTTATGAAAAGTTGAATTCGATAGCATACACGTTTTTTTATAAGAAACCTAGCTTGGGTCCTAGTACTAAAAGTTTCTTAATTTTTCACCAGTTTCTAGTACTAAAAGTTTCTTAAAAGTTTCTTATTTTAGATATGCATTAAAATCAGATTATTTTTAGACTTTCTTATATTTTCCGGCTCAGAAAGTCATCTTATTATTTTCGGAGTTTCTTAAAAATATTGATTTAGTTCTAAAAGTTTCTTAAATTTTTAGGGCTCTAGTACTAGGTTTCTTATAAACCGGTTTCTTATAAAAAAAACCGTGTATTACAATCTATGTCCAGTGAGTAAATTTGTTCCACTAATTTTTTTGTTTCAGTTATCCTTAGCCAATTATTTACTTCATTCAGGGCCGTCGCTAGGACTCAACGACAGGGGGGGTGTAGCTAAGCTTTCTGCCGACAAAATGGGCGTGGCCTTTAGATATGGGTGTGGCTTGGCTGTTGCTCTTTCCTTGGCGAATTTGTTTTTGTTTCCCATGCTTTGCACACAACAGTCAGGTCAGGAATATTAATTGCTAATTAACTTTTTAGCAAGAGGATGAGAATATAACTTGAAAATTTTACTATTTAAAGAATAATAAGCTAGTTATTGACTGTTTTGACACTTGAGGGCCTTTAAAAAATTTTCTTTTATTCAGTTTGTGCGAAGAAAAAGTCAATTGTTTTCTATGTTTTTGTTTTCTGAATTTCAAATAAAAAGAAGACAAAACAGAGCAATATTTATGTCCATCTAAAATAGCAGTAAAGGCTTTATCTTCTGCCATAGTAATCTTTCCTCAAGTCCAAGTTGTCTTTCTTTGTCGCAAAGTTGATAAATAGCAATTTCTTTGAAGGCAAACATCACACTTGCTACATAAAATGTGAACCTTTTCCCTTAAAAGCATCCATATTGTCTATTTTCATCTTTTCCTTACTTTTGAAATTCATTTTTGTGCTTCAAACCTCAACATCACATGCCTTGGAATGTTTTTATTGCAAGGGGCAACACATAATATACCAAAATCTTTCCATTTAATTTCTGATGTGACAATCACAAAACTATGAAGATAGGCAATGAAGATCTTTGAACATTTCCAAAGAAGAATATAAACTTTGAGATAACACCACCAATTACAGCACCATAAGATGTGTTAGGGAAACAAGATACTTTGGAACTTGCAATTTTGAAATCCTGCTTTTTCTCAATTTTTACTTCTTTATTTCATTTGTTATCTGTATAAATAAAATAAACAATAATTTAGTACGAATTGAGCAATTTTATATTAAAAGAATAAATTATTAGATGTTATTTATCAATTTTCGGCTGCAATCAGCTGATTTGGCTTTACAAAACAATGGGCCTAGGCGGGCCTAAGCGTCACAAAAGCTTTCCTTGAATGCCTGGAAGGGCCATATGGCCCAGCATACTTAAAAGTAATTTTAAAGTCTCAGGTGTGAGGAAACTATGAAAATAAGCTATAAATACAAACTAGAAAGCTTGATAAGGGTCACAGTATTTTTTATTCTGTATAAAAATGAAGTTTCATACCTGAAATGAGCTCTCGGATGTGACCATCACAGCAACATCGAACCACTACTTCGAAAATTCTTCCTCGTGCTCAAGTACTTTATGTCAGGCTCATGAAAACATGGATAATTGCGCAGTAGGCTCTGAGCAACCTGCCATTACAGGGATTCAGGGATATCTTTTGATTGGATGATTTTATACACTTCGAAACATGCTTGGGCCATATGGCCCTTCCCGGCCTGAAAGGGTTATGCTTGAATCATAGAACATCATATAGAAATGGGGGACACACAGGGGCGGTCTGGCACCACAATTGCAGGGTGGCTACCAAATCAAAAGGGCCCGGTTCAGGGTGTGACAAATAAAGTTTCTGAACCACACCCACTTATAAAGAATTCATCTTAAATACGCTCAGTCGATGTTTGTTATTAATTGATAGATGTGCTGAGGGGGACCTATGCTTGCTTTCAATTTGAGAAACATACTTCTGCACTTTTTCGCTTTTTCGAATTTCAACATTTATAAACTTCAAGTGGAAAGACTAAATCTGCCGCCCACCATGGTTGGGCGGCGAAGAAAATTTATGTTGCTAGACCCTCTAAAACGGCTATTTTAGCAATTTGAGCACCTCATCATTGGAATGAAAGAATAGTAAACCCTCGAAAAAGAGAAGGAAAAACCTTAGAATTTCAAAATAAAACTGTAGAAACATTACAGTATGTATAATGATCGGCTTTCCTCTGGTGAAGATTCAACCATCTTGTTCACTGTGATAAGGAGAATGATTTTGCGTATGGTCGCAGCCGTCGCACGACGCACGGCACGAAACGATTTTAATATACATCCCCTTTTTGAATTTGCTCTCGAAAACTGTAGATACCGGTCATTGTGGGGCCCTACTCATGACTGCAATAATTCGGTGCATGTAAATTATCTTCTCAAACTTTCAAGGAAAGGGCCCGTAATTTTTCTGTAACGTTCATCTATTAGAGGGCCCGGCTGGCGATCGCCACTTTGCCCCCCGGGCCAGACGCACCTGGGGACACACATGCAAGAGGGGTCCGGGGGCATGCTCCCCCGGAAAATTTGAAAATTTGAACTGTAAAATGTCGTGAAACACAACCTTTTCAGCTGTTGAACAACAACATTGTAATCATTTGCCAGTTTGATTCTTGAAAACACTGTATAATTTGAGACTTGTTTGATAATGCACTCTAGAGCACTTTACAGTTTGAAATAGGACTAAACCTCTAATTCTAGACATAGGCAGTCTTGGTGACCCCGTGCATTGTATCTCCATCCTGTTCGCTGCTGCGCGCAGGTATCTGTTATGGCTGTCAAACTGGCATGTGTAGATACGATTAGCTGGTAAGGAAGCACTTTCTCTCGGCATTTGCTCGCAGTTAGCAACCCCCTAACCGTTATTGATACCTAAAATGTCGGCAGCTGTGGAAAGTGGATGCTAGCATTCGTCGGCAAGCTATGTGCTGAACGCTTTCTCGACATTTGCCGACACTTTTTGTTTCACTTCATTGTTCTTTTTCTAGACTAGGGATTATTTGATATTATTTATAAATGAAGGTTTCAATTAATTAAGAAATGCAGTGAAAAATAACACGTTAAAGTGATGCAATTTTCCTCTTGAAGAAGTATGTTTTTCTAATTTATATCTGTTCCTTCGTCTTCGTCATTTCAAAAAATCTTCAAAAGCTTGCAATGGCCTCGTTTTAATTTGAAATCGAGGCTAAAACCGTTACAAGTTTGCACACAGCACAAAACAGACACGCACGATCGCCTGTGTGATGTTCTTTCTTTTCCAAGCCAAAAAGTGAAGACGGAAAATTCTTGGCAACTACAAGCATCAACTTTATCGATCGTTTACTGGATAATGCTTATCGATAATCAGTTTACAAGTTGTATGGCGGATGTCACTTGGGTAAGATTTATGTTCATCTTTCAACATGTTCACACTTTAATCAAGATCTCCCAAGCTAGACCGAAAGTACTCAAAGTTGACAAACAGACTTTCATCCTGTTCATGGTATGAGAGATGGCCAGACAGACAAAGCAATCCTTTGAATGGAGTAATAATTATTTTGTTTCAATCATCACAGGTTCACATTGACGGGCATTTTAACATTTTGATTCTCGAAAAAGAGTACGAAATTCCTATTCATATCCCGATCAGAAGATTCCTACGAAAATTCTATACCGCAGTGATTTTAGCTCAGGGTTCAGGTGGTTGATCGGGGCGAATCGCCCTCGCATTAGATTTTTTCGCTCGCTTTAAAAACTGTTGAATATTAATATATTTTTATATTATTCCACTTTCAGATGAGCATGAAATGACAATTGGCTTGCAACATTGGACAGGAGTAGCAGAAATTTCTAAACTTGATGCATTTTTGTGAATTTTACAAGCTGTACTGGAATTTACAACTCATGTTTTCATGACTACAATACAATATCAACGGATTTCATTTCTTCGTCTGGACTAGAATATCAGAGCCAAGTATAAACACTTATGGATGTGATAGAATTGAAACCTGCCATTGATTAATTATTGGATAGCAGCACGGATAATGTTTCAACGTATGGAAATATGGGGAAAACATAACTTCTTTTGCTAGCAGAAACACTACATATATTATTTTGAATTAATTTGAATTATTTACTTCAATGGAAACTAGTGGACATTTTCATGAAACATATAATGGACACAAATGGAAAGGTTACTCTTGATATTATTTATTTTCTTCAGCACTAATTATAATTGTATTTACGAAATGGTTTCTACTCGAAAATGGAGTAAAATGCAAGTTTTTTTCATTCGTTTTTGTTGCAATGCATTAATGTGAGGTTCTGCAATTACCATGGCAGCAGAGTATTTTATCGCGGGAAAGTATGAAAATTGGCGTCACGTCAGCAAGGTAAACAAACGTGGAAAAAATTTTTTCAGAAATTTATAGCGAAACGGTAAGTGACTTTAATTTTTCTTTAATATGTCCACAACAATAGCTAGAAATACAGTTATTTTACTTTTCCAACTCGTACTCGCATTTTATTAGGAATTCAAGCCGTTTTTTGCATTTTTTTACGAATATTTACTTTCTAAAACGAAGAAAACCTGACGGCGCTAGCTGCGAGAGGACTCCCTCCCCACTCACTCTTCTCGTATTAACTAACTGACGGGGCCTTTAACTTAGCCGTTTGTCAACCACAAATATTGTTATATATTTCAACTTCCTGTCTTCTCAAAAAAATACAAAAATTCCTATCCAATTTTTCCGCTGCAAAATTAATTCCTCGCATTTAAATGTATAACTAAAGCCTCTAGGCTAGGCCCGCCGCCACCCGGGCAGTGCTATTTACAATTTACTTGACCAAATACTTAACTGTTTTTGTGATAATTGAGGTAATTGTTTAAGAAACCCCCACTATACAGAAAGTAGGTACTGCCTTTCAGAAATTTCTTAATTGTCCACCCAGGTACCAATTAGCTACTAATTGATATCATAGCCTAAGGTCCTATTAAAAAGTTTAGCAAATGAAGAACCAAAATTCTTTTGGAATAATACACCTTATTCAGACTTTATGAAAATTGTTAATTTCTTTGGCTTTGTAAAACCAAGTATTGTCAAGTTGTTTTTAATAATTAAAACCCTTGGCAACCTATAATAGACTTCATGAATTCAAATTTACAAGATAATTGTCATGCTTCTCCTCTTTCTCTCAGATATTTACTGGTCTCTGAATTTCATTGTCTATTAAATTAAACAATTTTTCAAAGGTATTCTTTTTAAATATTGTTTATGTTAGCCAGTTTACTTTTGCTGCTCAATCACTTCCCAAAGGGTGCATTATAAATTAAAGAACCCCATATAATTTAGGCAAACATTTATCATTAAAGCACACTATAAACATTGGATGAATTTGTCCCAAAATTTTTTTCAATTTTTCCCTTCTTTAACATAGCAATTTTCTCATACAAATTCATGATGTTGACTTGAATGAATCCATAAACTCTATTTTGAAATTGAAGTAAATTTGATCACTCACTCTTCTCTACTTGCAGATAAAAACTGTTCTCGAAAGTCTCTTGTGACTTCTATAAAGGTAATATTATTTAATCTGCAGCATTTTTTTAATTGTTGTAACAAGTATGACAATGAAATAAGTTCCACATAGCATGATTGAAACCTGGAAGACTAATCAGTAAAATGAAATAAAAATAGAGTTTTAAACTGGAAAAACTCCCTGCATGTAATGAATTTATTTGAAGCAATAAATTTCAATTAAAGCTTAGAATTAATGTTATTTTTTGTTCTCCATTTAAAGATATAAAGTGTTCTTGAAATCTGTATAAGGTGTGGTTAATTTAGCTCATTGTCTTCTGTTTGAGGTATTCTTACTTTAATTTTGAAACATTCTGTTATAATAATGACAAGTATGACAATAAATAACTGTGTTTATGCTTATAATGTCAATTTTGTTCATGATGGTTTTGTTAATATTAAATTAGGAAGTAGATGATGATTATGATGATTATCGTAATTTTGTTTATGACAATGATTATGGTCAGAGTAAATGTCAGAGTAAATAATGTTCATTATTCTCCATTTACAGATATTAACTGTTGGTAACAATCTCCTGGAACTAGTTTCCGTGCATTGTCATCTGTCTGAGGTATTGTTATTTCACTTTTGAAACATTTTATGACAAGTGTGACCTATGAAGTCTAGTATGATGATTGTAGACAGATTGGGCTGTGTCACGATTGAGTTAATGGACGTCTTTTTCAATTACCTTTAATAAGGTGGTATGAATTTTAGTACCAGGTTTTACGAGGGTTGTTACATTTTAGCTATAGATAGTCTGAAGTTTAGTACCAGATTTTACGAGGGTTGTTACATTGTAGCTATAGGTCGTATGAAGTTTAATACGAGATTTTACGAGGGTTGTTACATTGTAGCTATAGGTCGTATGAAGTTTAGTACGAGGTTTTTAGATACATTGGCCTGTGATGTGTTTGAGTTAATGGACGTCTATTGGAATTACCCGTTATTGGCTACATGATTTAGGTCGTATGAAGTTTAGTACGAGGTTTTTAGATATATTGCCCTGTGATGTGTTTGAGTTAATGGACGTCTATTGGAATTACCCGTTATTTGTTACATGGTTTAGGTCGTATGAAGTTTAGTACGAGATTTTACGAGGGTTGTTACATTGTAGCTATAGGTCGTATGAAGTATAGTATGAGATTTTACGAGGGTTGTTACATTGTAGCTATAGGTCGTATGAAGTTTAGTACGAGATTTTACGAGGGTTGTTACATTGTAGCTATAGGTCGTATGAAGTTTAGTACGAGATTTTACGAGGGTTGTTACATTGTAGCTATAGGTCGTATGAAGTTTAGTACGAGATTTTACGAGGGTTGTTACATTGTAGCTATAGGTCGTATGAAGTTTAGTACGAGATTTTACGAGGGTTGTTACATTGTAGCTATAGGTCGTATGAAGTTTATTACGAGATTTTAAGAGGGCTGTTACATTGTAGCTATAGGTCGTATCAAGTTTAGTACGACAGTTTACGAGGGTTGTTACGTTGTAGCTATAGGCCGTATGAAGTTTAGAATCAGATTTTACGAGGGTTGTTACGTTGTAGCTATAGGTCATTTGAAGTTTAGTACGAGATTTTACGAGGGTTGTTACATTGTAGCTATAGGTCATTTTGAAGTTTAGTACGAGTAGTTTCGTATGTAGTTTCAAGACAGTTTATTGTTGTTTTAAATTTTATCTATGTTATTTATTCAGATTTCTTATTATACTTGATAAACCTTCACGCTACAACCTAAAGGATACTTTATTAAATCGTAAGTCACTACTACTGTTATAAATTGTTTTAAGCAGGAATTTTTGCGATTAGAAACGAGTCATGTTATTTTCTTTTTAAGAACAAGTTGTACATTGTAGCTATAGGTCTTTTGAAGTTTTATGTTATACTAATTACACTTGAGCTTCACGCTACAACCTAAAGGATACTTCAATACATCGTCACTACTACTGTTTAAATTGTATGTCTTTTAAGGTTTAATAGTACATAGGTCTATTGAGCGTTGTACGTTTGTAGCCTGATTTTATTTATGTTATTTTTCAGAGTTGATAGTAAAAGGGCTAGGTCTGTTGATTACGACTTGTAAAAGACCTTCACTGAGCTACAACCTAAAGGATAGGTCTGTTTTCATGTTGTACGATCGTAAGTCATTACTACTGTGATGAGATTGTTGTAAATATACGTCTTTTTAACGTACCAGTTATCAGTTAATGGGCATAGGTCTGTTGATGCGTTGTACGATGTTTGTAGCCTGATTTTACTGAGCCGTGTTTGATTGAATTTACGTCTTTTTAACGTACGAGTTAATAGTAAAAGGGCATCAAAGGGCATAGGTCTGTTGATGCGTTGTACGACCTTTGTAAGCTGATTATACCGTGAGTCACGATTGAATGAATTTACGTCTTTTTAACGTACGAGTTAATAGTAAAAGGGCATAGGTCTGTTGATGCGTTGTACCATGTTTGTAGCCTGATTTTACTGAGCCGTGTTTGATTGAATTTTCGTCTTTTTAACGTACGAGTTGATAGTAAAAGGGCATAGGTCTGTTGATGCGTTGTACGATGTTTGTAAGCTGATTATACCGTGACGCGATTGAATGAATTTACGTCTTTTTAACGTACGAGTTAATAGTAAAAGGGCATAGGTCTGTTGATGCGTTGTACCATGTTTGTAGCCTGATTTTACTGAGCCGTGATTGATTGAATTTACGTCTTTTTAACGTACGAGTTAATAGTAAAAGGGCATAGGTCTGTTGATGCGTTGTACCATGTTTGTAGCCTGATTTTACTGAGCCGTGTTTGATTGAATTTTCGTCTTTTTAACGTACGAGTTGATAGTAAAAGGGCATAGGTCTGTTGATGCGTTGTACGATGTTTGTAAGCTGATTATACCGTGACGCGACTGAATTAATTTACGTCTTTTTAACGTACGATTTATTAGTAAAAGGGCATAGGTCTGTTTTCATGCATTGTACGATGTTTGTAGCCTGATTTTACTGAGCCGAGTTTGATTGAATTTACGTCTTTTTAACGTACCAGTTATCAGTAAATGGGCATAGGTCTGTTGATGCGTCGTACGATGTTTGTAGCCTGATTTTACTGAGCCGTGATTGATTGAATTTACGTCTTTTTAACGTACGAGTTAATAGTCAAAGGGCATAGGTCTGTTGATGCGTTGTACGATGTTTGTAGCCTGATTTTACTGAGCCGTGTTTGATTGAATTTACGTCTTTTTAACGTACGAGTTAATAGTAAAAGGGCATAGGTCTGTTGATGCGTTGTACGATGTTTGTAAGCTGATTATACCGTGACGCGATTGAATGAATTTACGTCTTTTTAACGTACGAGTTAATAGTAAAAGGGCATAGGTCTGTTGATGCGTTGTACCATGTTTGTAGCCTGATTTTACTGAGCCGTGTTTGATTGAATTTACGTCTTTTTAACGTACGAGTTAATAGTAAAAGGGCATAGGTCTGTTGATGCGTTGTACGATGTTTGTAAGCTGATTATACCGTGACGCGACTGAATTAATTTACGTCTTTTTAACGTACGATTTATTAGTAAAAGGGCATAGGTCTGTTTTCATGCATTGTACGATGTCTGTAGGCTGATTATACTGTGATGAGATTGAATGAATATACCTCTTTTTAACGTACCAGTTATCAGTAAATGGGCATAGGTCTGTTGATGCGTCGTACGATGTTTGTAGCCTGATTTTACTGAGCCGTGATTGATTGAATTTACGTCTTTTTAACGTACGAGTTTATAGACAAAGGGCATAGGTCTGTTGATGCGTTGTACGATGTTTGTAGCCTGATTTTACTGAGCCGTGTTTGATTGAATTTACGTCTTTTTAACGTACGACTTAATAGTAAAAGGGCATAGGTCTGTTGATGCGTTGTAGCTAAGAGGTTTGTAAGCTGATTATACCGTGATGCGATTGAATGAATTTACGTCTTTTTAACGTACGAGTTAATAGTAAAAGGGCATAGGTCTGTTGATGCGTTGTACGATGTTTGTAGCCTGATTTCACTGAGCCGTGTTTGATTGAATTTACGTCTTTTTAACGTACCAGTTATCAGTAAATGGGCATAGGTCTGTTGATGCGTCGTACGATGTTTGTAGCCTGATTTTACTGAGCCGTGATTGATTGAAATTACGTCTTTTTAACGTACGAGTTAATAGTGAAAGGGCATAGGTCTGTTGATGCGTTGTACGATGTTTGTAAGCTGATTATATCGTGACGCGGTTGAATGAATTTATGTCTTTTTAACGTACGAGTTAATAGTAAAAGGGCATAGGTCTGTTGATGCGTTGTACGATGTTTGTGGCCTGATTTTACTGAGCCGTGTTTGATTGAATTTTCGTCTTTTTAACGTACGAGTTGATAGTAAAAGGGCATAGGTCTGTTGATGCGTTGTACGATGTTTGTGGCCTGATTTTACTGAGCCGTGTTTGATTGAATTTTCGTCTTTTTAACGTACGAGTTGATAGTAAAAGGGCATAGGTCTGTTGATGCGTTGTACGATGTTTGTGGCCTGATTTTACTGAGCCGTGTTTGATTGAATTTTCGTCTTTTTAACGTACGAGTTGATAGTAAAAGGGCATAGGTATGTTGATGCGTTGTACCATGTTTGTAGCCTGATTTTACTGAGCCGTGTTTGATTGAATTTACGTCTTTTTAACGTACGAGTTAATAGTAAAAGGGCATAGGTATGTTGATGCGTTGTACGATGTTTGTAAGCTGATTATACCGTGACGCGATTGAATAAATTGATGGGTTTTCAATTGCGAGTTATTGTATGCATTGCTTAGGTCGTATAATGGCTTATACAAGGTTTCTATGCTGATATTATTGTGCTGCTTTGGAATAATGTCATTTGTTTGTAAATTTCAAGCTATCGCAAAACTTGAGATTCATTATCTAACTTTATATGAAATCCATATGAAAATATCATAGAAATTCATAAAAAAAATTCTGCAAACGTGTAAATCATTCGCAATCTTCTTATCTTCTTCCCATTTATTCCAGATTGTAAACGTTGTTGTTCATCGAAGTTTTTGAAATATAAATTGGTAAGACGCAATGTGCTCTTTTTATAAAATAAACCTCATTTCTATATAATAAACCTCATTAGGATAAAAGTTTTTTAAATATCATTTCAGTGGGCTCGTCTATGCCCCTTTAAATAATTTTAAGATATCTCTTCTGCTATTGTTGATCTATCATATTTTCTCAATTTCTCGAATTCATGTCAATGATGATACTTTTAATTTTAAACAAAGTTCTAAATTTCTTAGATTCAAAATGAAACCAAAAAAGGCTACGTGGACGAGTGAAATGATTGATGTTTTAAATAAATGCCATGAAATAGCAATTGGGGAAAAGGAGAAAAACCCTGCCCTTACTGTCATTGATGTTGTTTTCGCTGAATGGAATAAGAACTTCCCGTCAGTAAAAATTGGTAAGCCCGCCTTAAAGATTAAGCTTTCCAAAATAAAGAGGGCAACAAGTGATTTAAAAACCAATGTAACAGACCAAAAACAGGATAAATCTAACGAGGCAACTAACGACAAACAGGATGATAAAAACCGCAAGAAATAGGCATATCAAAAGAGAAACGTACTGCATGTAAGACAACTACCGTCAGAAAACAAACTGTTTCTACTAAAAAAAGAAGCCATGCTAATAGTGCCATTAAATTGATAAAGCAGAAAGGAAGGAAACCGAAATGGACAGATTCCATGATCTCAGCACTGGTAACTTGCTATCTGCAAGTAAAACATAAACTAAAATTATCCTCAAATGCATATTGGCAGAAAATTTTAATAGAAACTCGACAGCGCTGGGTTTGCCGTTTTCCTGAAAAGTCAGCCACATTAGCAACAATTAAGAGACTTTTGAAACAAGAGGCAAAGACAAATAAGAGAATGTGGTGTAAGACGGCATCCAATACCGCCAACAACAATATTGCGCAAAATCAAGATGTTCTGAGACGGTACAAATTGGCCTCAGAAAAGATAGCCAGTGAGCCAATATATCGCTACATTTGTTACAACTGTGGTAGACTTCTTATTCCAGAAAGAGGTGCAACACATGAATACATCAGGCACAAAGTCGATCCAGCTACCCTTGGCCTTGAGGTTCCTCCCGTCTTACAGTTGTTTGAAGACATAGCAGAGCTAACGTGGATGGATAAGAAGGGCAAATGGCTGTCATGCAAAAATTGCAAAACTGGCCCAAGAGACCTATACAACTGTAGTGATCCACTAACAGGAAAGCAATACGTTCCTGAACAAATCAGTGCCTTGCAAAGCTCATTTGAAAAGGCTCAGATTTCACTGGCTGGCATCTATTCAAAAATTGTCAAACCTAGAAATGATCAGCTGAAAATATGGCAACATATTCAAGGGCAGGTAGCAACCATGACAAAATTTGACCACCATTACTATGGAATGTATGGTTTCATGGTTGGGAAAGACATTCAACCTGTAACCATCCGTGATGGGGAAACGTATACAGATGCTCAGTTGAGAATCAAAAGAGCACTCTTTTGGCTCCGAGACAATAACCCTCTGTATGACACATTTTATTCCCATTACGACACATTGTACAGGTTTGACTCAGAGAGGATCATCCAGTTAAATGATGCTGAGAAGTACAAGGATAACAAGTCAAAGTCCGTTACAGAGCATCTGCACGATGAAAATTCCGGGCTTCTCATAAATTGCGACTCCCTGGACGACATCCCTCATCTCAATGCAAGTGAAGATGCAGCTGGAATACAGCATCCAAAATACGGGAAATTACAATCCAAGTATGAAGAGTTGAAATCTTTTACAAAAGTCCGTTATGATGATAAAGATTTGGAACAAAAAATCTGGCCACATCTTTTTCCTTTCGGCAATGGTGGATGGTACCAGAATAGCCCATTGAAACCAGGAGAATATCTCAAGCACAGGTTATTAAACTATGATGTTCGATGGCGTAAAGACCCGACATTTTCATTTCACTGGTACGACCGTCTCATCAAGACCAGGCTATTCTACTGTGCAAATTCTAGGAGAGCTAAGCGTACAGGTAGAGTAGAAGAGCTAACCTCTGAGCGTGTGAAAGATCCAAGCAGCTCTTCTTTCTATGACAAACTTGGCAAAATCGTCCCAGCAACAGTTTCAGGCTCCAAAAGTTACTGGAATAGCAAATTGCTAGACCTTCTTGCTATGAGCAAAACACTTGGAAAGCCAACATTTTTCATTACCCTTACGCAGAATGACAACTGGCCGGAAATACAAAATCATATTCAAAATGGGCCTGGGCATGCTCAACCAATGCGAGATGTTGATAGTCCTTTTCAGCATACTGACATAAGGCCAGGCAAAGATTTCTCTGTAGAAACAGTTACTGCATACAGCAATAGATTGAAGCTATTCCGAGAGCACATATTGCGTAACCCAAAAGGTCCACTTGGAGAGGTTGTAGACTTTTGGGATCGAAAGGAATTCCAAAGTCGAGGGGCAATACATAATCACATGGTAGTGTGGTGCAAGGAAGAGACAGTTCCTAATAATGTTGTCTGTGCAGAAATGCCAAGGTCAGACAATGATGACCCAATAATATCATCTTTACGATCTCAAGTCAAAACCCTGCAATTCCATACGTGTAAGAAGAATAGATGTCACAAAAGCTCACATGGCAAGAAACTCACATCGTGCAAGTTTGGATTTCCAAACAAAATCCTCAACGAAGAAAGGTTAAACACAGCCAAGAACAGATACTTACCAAGACGCAGATGTGAGGAAGACCGAAATGTAGTGCCATACAATCCCGAGACATTGCTGTTATGGGGAGCACACATGAATATACAGAAAGTAACAACCTCGGGATGGGAGATGTACCTGGCGAAATATGTGGCAAAGGCTGAACCATCTTTCAGCGTACCACTTGCCAAAGATGCCTCTGATCCAGAGAAGTACATGAGGACAAGGATTGTTGGACGTCTTGAAGTTGACCATATCAATCTTGGCCATCACCTTTCCAGTTCCAGTAGGGAAGTGAGTCATTTGCCAACAGAATTCAATCCTGACTATGGTTATGTTAAAAGAAAGAATCATTTGCCAGCTGACCCAAACAGCACTGACATATTTTATGACACCTTCCTTGAGAAGTACATGGATAGAAGTCCTGAGCTTGAAGATGTACTTTACCCAGACTGGGCTGCAAATTACATGATTACCCAGCGTCACTATCCAGCCGACAACACAAACAGCGACAATGAGGAGGTGGAAGAGGAACAAGACCAGAAGGTGAAAAGAACGTACACAGACTTAAAAGGAAGGCACTGGAAAAAGCGGTCAAAACAGGCAATAACCCGGTGGAAATTTTTCGCTCCTAATGGCGATAGCCAAGAGAAGTACTACATGCAGAAGTACATACTAAACACACCTCTCAGAAGAGGCAGACAAACCTTTTCCGAAGAAAACAAATCGAAAACATATTTCGAAGAATGTGCTATAAAAAACCTCATAGACAAAGAGGATGATGCAATGTCTTCTCTACATGATGCCCACCAACGAGCATTCTCCCTAAAAAGGTTAAGGGATATGGCCCAGCAGCTTCTTGACACCGACTGGATTGGGCAGGATGAATTCAACACATTCATTGACGAAATTACAACAGTCCACGAAGCCAATGAGGACATGGAGGAAAGAGAAGTTGCCGACATTGATATACAAGGTGAAGATGATGACATGGCAAATCTCTCAACTGTAAGAGAGGCAATGAACATGAGCGAATACGTGAAATCATTTTCAGAATCACAACGACAAGCATTTGAATACATATCATCCTCTCTTTGCAGTGGTAAACAGTCTCTCATTAGCATAGTAGGTGAGGCTGGAACAGGGAAATCATACCTATTGAAGTCCTTAGTCGACTATGCAAACTCTGTCTTGCATTTGTCAACCAAAAAATTAGGCACAACAGGCGTGTCAGCAAACCTTATTGGCGGAGAGACAGTTCATCATTTCTTCAGAATGGACATCAATTCTAAAAGTTACATTGAGTCTGGCACGTTGGAGTATGAGATGGTGAATGCAACAGACATAATAGTCATTGATGAATTTACAATGATTGACCGCAAAACATTGTCAGCAGTCAATGCCTTGCTGCAAGAAATGGCACCATCAAAGAAACAGAAATTCATGCCATTTGGTGGCAAGCATGTCATTATGATTGGCGATCCCGCACAGCTACCGGCAATTGGGGGTGACATATTTGATACATTTACCTGGAAGAGATTCGATATAGTCATCCTCAAAACTATACAGAGGCAAAGTGATGAAGATTTCCAATCCTTGCTCTCCAATGCTCGTCTTGGTATTGTGACAGAAGATATGAACGCAATACTGACATCAAAGACAATGCAAAATGCCAAAGTCAGCGACATAGATCTTGAAAATGCTGCAATTATTTGCTCGCTCAGGAAAGAAAGAGATGAATGGAACGAGAAATTTTTGGACACAGTTGACAGTCCTATCCATAAATTTCTTGCAATTGACACAGACCAGGCGGGGAAAGATTTATCCAAGCCAGACCAAGAGAGAATCAGAAAATACCACAGAGAACGATTGCCAGACACGCTGAAATTGAAAGTTGGTGCCCGTGTAGTCCTCACTAAAAACATTGACGTACGGTATGGTTGGATAAATGGAACCCTTGCCACAGTTACAAAAATTTGCGACCACTCTATCACAATTAAGAGTATGAAAACTGGTCGCATGACTGCAATCACAAGAATGAAGCAAAACCTCTCTTTTCCAGGCAGTAATACATTATTTGTACGCCAACAATTCCCTCTCATTCTTGGTTGGGCTTTGACTGTACACAAGGTTCAAGGAATGACTCTGGAAAAGGCTTACATACAGCTAAATAGGAGCTTCTTCGCAAGTGGACAAGCGTATGTTGCATTGTCCAGAGTGAAGGACATTAACAATTTACATCTGCTTGAATATGACCCCACTGCCATTCACATTGAGCCCTACTACAAAGATTTGCTGACATGGATGGAAAACAATAACGCACTAACGCGTGATAACAAAGAGTGGGGTACAATGCCATATCCTTCCAAGCCCATTAAAGAAAAGTACAAAAAAAAATGTACAAGAGACACCGACAACAGCAAATCCAACAACAGCAAATCACGCAAAAGAGTAAACACTAACAGTGATAATGACGTAAGCAGTCCTCCAACAAAAAAATCTACTGATGGCACAAAATCAAAGGACACGCCAGTCAATACAACAACATCCACAAAGATTGAAGGTAGAACAATTCCAGTAGCACTTGCAAGCAGCAGAGAGGAGATGATGCAGCAATCACATACCTTTGAAGACATCATTGACTCCTTTCAAGCAATGGAAGTAAAAACTTTCAATGCTTCAGACATGGAAGTCAGTGCTTACAACCAGGAATGCCTTCATCCTGTTCTCCAGACACAAGTAAGGGCAGTCAATACAAGAGGGGATGGTAACTGCCTTTTTTACAGTGTATGGAAGCAATTTTTCCCGAACATGGATACAGTGAATGTTGCAAAAATTGCCAGACTGCTTACGTTGTACAAAATGATGAGCAATGAAGAGTACTTCCAATATCTAAGTAACATAGATGGCATGGAGTACGAAAGATACCTATCTGACTGCAAGACTATGGGTACATTCTGCGGTGACGTCCATATGGTTGCATTGGCTGACATATTCAACAGGCCACTCTATTGCTATCAATCATTTCTTGACCCAAACAGAAATGAATATGAGAATGAAGATGATGACTTTCAACTCCTACAGCTGAAGTTCTTGGCCAAAGATCCAACAACAAGAGGACATCGCATATATCTCCCTTTTTCAAAACCTTTTGAAGGGAGGGCACCCATAATGATCCTTAACCATCAGCTACATTTTACAGCTCTGATTCCTGTGACCAATACCAATGAGGATCACCTTATTCCTACCACTAATGTTTTTGCTGGACTATACATTGAGAATTGAATTTACCTGCCAATGCAACATAATCGTCATACTTGACAAGCAAGTTACCATCTTCTGCAAAATGCGATCCCTTTGCGATGAGTTTGAGTTCTCCCTTACCAATCATGTATGGTTTTATGCTGTTGGTGTTATTGAGGGTTAGTATTGAATAATTTGTTTATATTCTTAACTTCCACTAATGATATTAATCTTTTACAGGTATAAAAGGTAGGTATTAGTTAACTAGAACAATAATTATTAACATAAAACTAACACTATAGGTTTTCTTCATGTAAGTCAACATCAATACATAATTAGCCGGATAAGCCAATGCCAGCTCGTCCTTGGACAAGGCAAGGTGAGCTCAGCCAAAGCATCATACTTTAAAATGGTACTTGGAAATGCCCAAATTAAACGGAAACATTGCAATAATGAAAAGACATGAGGAGCACGCCAATTCAATGGATGAACAATGCACAATGAGCTGGATAAGGCAATGCCAGCTCATCCTGAACTGGATAAGGCAAGGCCAGTTCATCGTAAACATTGCGCAATAATGAAAAGACACGGGAAATACGTCAATTCAATTGATGAACAGTGCACAATCAGCTGGATAAGGCAATGCCAGCTCATCCTGAACTGGATAAGGCAAGGCCAGTTCAATGCAAAACAATAAGAATAGTGAAGATACATGAAAAATATACGAAAAATTCAATGGATGAACAATGCACAATCAGCTGGATAAGGCAATGCCAGCTCATCCTGAACTGGATAAGGCAAGGCCAGTTCATCGTAAACATTGCAATAATGAAAAGACACGGGAAATACGTCAATTCAATTGATGAACAATGCACAATCAGCTGGATAAGGCAATGCCAGCTCATCCTGAACTGGATAAGGCAAGGCCAGTTCAACCCAATCATTACAATCATGAAAGTCCATAACGATAAGGTACACGCCAATTCAAAGGAAAGTCAATTTTCAGTCAGCTCAATAAAATACCGGCCTACTAAGAGGCCACTGTCAGTGAATGAATTCATTACCGTGCACGTGCAACCATTGCACACTTACCCACCGAACAACAAGGCGACTGTCACTGAGTGCACACCCACGCAAATGTGTTGAAACAAAACACATACCGGCCTACAGAGAGGCCACTGTCAGTGAATGAATTCATTACCGTGCACGTGCAACCATTGCACACTTACCCGCCGAACAACAAGGCGACTGTCACTGAGTGCACACCAATGCAAACGTGTTGAAGGAAAACACATACCGGCCAACAGAGAGGCCACTGTCAGTGAATGAATTCATAACCGTGCACGAGCAATCATTCCACACTGTACCGCCTGACGAACAGGCGACTGCCTCACAGATTATTGCAATAATACAACTGTGTTCATATAACACAGTAACCGGCCGACACAAAGGCCCTGTCTGGAAAATAAATTGACAAGACCAATCTGCCTCAACCTGACACTGTCCCGCCTGACGAACAGGCGACTGCCTCTCGGAGTATGCAATAATACAACTGTGTTCAGATAACACAGTAACCGGCCGACACAAAGGCCCTGTCTGGAAAATAAATTGACAAGACCAATCTGCCTCAACCTGACACTGTCCCGCCTGACGAACAGGCGACTGCCTCGCGGAGTATGCAATAATACAACTGTGTTCAAATAGCACAGTAACCGGCCGACACAAAGGCCCTGTCTGGAAAATCAATTTACAAGATCAATCTGCTTCAATATCACACTGTCCATTACCGACAGGAGACTGCCTCACGGTGCAACTGAGTTCAGAAAGTAATGTAACTCACCCTGTGTGGGAAGTGAATCATAAATGTGCCTCTAAAAAGCTTGGAGCTTCGTATTCAATGGGCATATTTGTCTTACTTGTAAATTATGATTAAAAAAGAAAGTCAGTACTTATCGTACATACACCCCTTTTCCTACTACACATATTTTCATGAATAGGGTAAGAAGTGAAGGTTATAAATACTTTTAGAATACTTTCCTCAACTATAACTTACCGTCCGATGTTCATATCACACAATTTTATATGAAACGTTACCTGGATACACATTTATAGATAGATTATGATGATATTCTATTTTACTGTCTAAATTGTTGTTATTTTTGTTATTGCAGGATTTGCAGAATGGAAACGAATTTTCTTCTACTTCTCTATTATAATCTACTGTTATTCATTATATACAACAATTTTTTGCTACATTTATAACCATTAAATTGAATCTCTGTCGATTATATAAAGTCTATTGTAAGTCAATATAGCATTTGCTGCATTGATAACCCCATGATTCGTCTACATTATTATGGAATCCAAATCCATTTGATTTTTATGCAACATTCGTCTTATAGACATATCGTTCATATACAGGATATGCCGAGAAGATTCCAGGAAAGAAATTTGTATGCGAGAAGGAATGAAGCAAGATGGATGACAATTCATCTGGGAAGAAGACAAGAAAAGGCAAGTAACAATATTATAAGGCATTGACAACTTCAACTTACTTAAAATAATAGAAATCATTAGCATTAGACAACAGCTCAGTAACAATTTATGAAATATCTTGCGATTTTCTAACTTCAGGAGCTGATTTGGGAAAGTGAAATGACCCTCAAACATTTTAAACGTGAAGCGGCGATAAAATTTAAAATCTCTCGCTCCGCAAAGTTTTACTTTGGGGATAAAGATGGTAAAAGATTGAGATATTTCAGGTGAAATATATACTATTATCTTTTACAAAAACATATATGCGACATTAAGGCACTGATGGCAAAATGAAAATTGTTGTTAAATACGTTCTTTACAGAGATAACAGCCATATCTATATATATTTCGAACAAAGTTCGGAGAATATAATGAAGGAAGACACAAAAGATGAAAAATCGGCTTGCAAAACGTGCCAGAAAAGACAAGCAGATGGAGAAGATGATAAAGCGAATGAAGCCTCCTGCCCCAGCGCGAAAAAACAGAAGAATGACAATAACGTTTATAAGTCTTTGCTAAAAATAATTGAACAAATAGAACATTAACTTTTCTTTTCAATAAATTTTTTGAGATTTGAATTCAGTGTGTTGCGTTGGGTGATGAGCTTTATCACGGTTCTGATTTTATACCCATAAAATCGTTTGAGAATGTTTGATAAATTTCATATCTAAAATGAGAAACAATCAAATATTACAACCTTCTTACTTTTGAAATGGTGGTATACTTTAAAAACCCCTTTTAGATGATTTCATCGATAAAATCTTAATTGCCTAAAAACCTAACAAATGAAACCTTGACTAGCAATTTTAGTTGAGTTAGTCTGCAAATTTCAAGCTAAAATATTCATGGAAAAGAATTTAGAAAAAATTACAATTAGGCCGCAGGTTAAAAGGTGTTATGTCTTCTTATAACCATATTTCTAAAAATATTTCAAATTATTAATTATTATAGTAGAATAGTTAAATTATTCAAATTTGTTGACATCACAGTATGAAATCCGTTTATCACTTATTCATTTATCGTAAAACATGATTGGAAATTTGAAATCTACTGTACGTTGTTAACTTCAGTTGCGTCCAACGTTTGCATAAATTGCTTCAAGTATATTGTAAGTGAATTTTCGAAAACGGCTTATTCTATAATCCAATAGATAAAGGGTGCGTTCTTTTCAAGCGAATCAGAAATTTGCTTCGCTTTTTTGATTCTACAAAGAAATCTAACCGAAGAAGAACAAAAAGAAATCCCAGAAGACATTGATTCAATCTTGCAAACAAAATTCATTTTGGCGCGAAAATCTGACTGGATCCAGTCTTAAATGGTGACGTGATCCAAGGAGACACTAAGAAACAGCAACGAACAACCGAAACAGTTTCGAACAGAACGCAGAAAATTTCTTTTGCTTCTCTAAGCAATAAAAGCGAATTGCTGCAAAAGCGAAGTAGCTTCACTAATACAATGAAAAAACGGTACAACGTCGAATCAAATTTTTGCTTCGCTCCAAAAGAACGCACCCAAAACATACAGTGAATCCTTACATGTGACTTCAAAGCAAATTATAGCATGATAGTGTAATTGTAAATTCTAAGTTATGTGGAAAATATCACTTTTAATTGAGTTGGATTAGAATTTAGAATTTAGAATTTAGAATTTAGAATTTAGAATTTAGAATATTTAGAATTTAGAAATCAGAAGTTAGAATGATGCAAAGTTAACAATTATGTGAGAAATTGTTGTTCCTCTGTGAATGTTAATCTTATAAAAAAAACATGCCACGATGGAGTATGCAACAACAACAACAGCAGCAACACCAACAGTAGCAAGAACAACAACAATTGCCTGGAGACTTTTGAAACCGACGTGAAGGACATCTTTTCGAAGGAAAAATTCAAACAGATTGACTTTGAAATGTTCACCAATAAAAACGTCTCACTATTTGGGGGGTCAGTAGGGACAATCCCCATGGTTACTGATAGGGTAAAGACGTCTCCCCCCATAGCGCAAATATAATAACCGCCCCCCCGGCTTGGCCATATGTCTTGTCCAATTACTATATACTTGACTACAGGCCTTGCCCTTTCTAATATGGCCTCAAGTTGGCCTTCTTCGTAGTTGTTCAGCGTAAAGCACCAGTCCTTAGCAGTAGACATCTTGAAATGACGAAAAAACCGTTATTGCGCGCCTTTATTTGAATTTTGAAAGGAGCATTCCAATCTAATCCGATTTCCGGTCGAAATGTGGAACGGAATTTTGGGGAACTTTTTTGGAAAACTTTGTCCTAGAGCGCTGAAAGTGGTACCATGGGATTCGTCTCGTCGAGCTGATTCCGAAAATCGCTATGGTCACGCCCCTGTGGCAAAGGGTTTGTCCCTCGCCCCTCTGATGGTCACGCGCATCTGATGGTCACGCCCCTGTGGCAAAGGGTTTGTCCCTCGCCCCTCTGATGGTCACGCCCCTGTGGCAAAGGGTTTCTGTGACTCGCTCGCTTCTCGTCGAGCTGATTCCGAAAATCGCTATGGTTACGCCCCTGTGGCAAAGGGTTTGTCCCTCGCCCCTCTGAAGGTCACGCGCATCTGAAGGTCACGCCCCTGTGGCAAAGGGTTTGTCCCTCGCCCCTCTGATGGTCACAAGACCAATACCAAGAATATTCTGGGGACTAGACACACGTTTGGTAGAAGAGAAATTCAAAATACATGTCACATACAGATACGAGACAGGAATAAAGGTTATAGCAGCATGCCAGGCAAAGAACTTCTTCCTAAGTGAATACCAGCAATGGTTCACTTCAAACGTAATAGAGAGAAAAAGAACACACGAAATGGTAGAAGAAGAGCAGCCAAACACAGACTCAGGAGATGAAACAACTGACGATGAAAGCCCACCGGAAAAGGCATACTTACAATGGCCAATAGATGAAAAGGACGACCCAGACTATGTAGAACGAAGAGGACTATGGTCTTTGTAATTTAAATGATTTCTTTACTTGTATTAGCTAGAAATGACACAACTCTTTTTCTTTAGTCTCAATCTGTTGCCTAACACAAACCCTTTGTCCCACGGCCGAGTTCCTAAGGCGAGCGAGTCACAGAAACCCTTTGCCACAGGGGCGTGACCATCAGAGGGGCGAGGGACAAACCCTTTGCCACAGGGGCGTGACCTTCAGATGCGCGTGACCTTCAGAGGGGCGAGGGACAAACCCTTTGCCACAGGGGCGTAACCATAGCGATTTTCGGAATCAGCTCGACGAGACGAATCGAATGGTACCACTTTCAGCGTTATAGGACAAAGTTTTCGGAAAAAGTTCCCCAA
>JACTAT010000042.1:1612325-1659815 GCA_014526335.1 Chrysaora quinquecirrha | reverse complement strand
TCATCTGACACTCCTCAGAGTATAAACCACAGAAACAGACCAAAAAGGGGACTAAGGGGACTAATTTATACCCGATGCGGATAGAAATGCACCAATGAGAAAGTGAAGCCGAATGGGTATTGGGTTTTGAACACAAATCAGCTTGCGGGATAAATCAAGATGATAAAAATGGAGGAACAATGGAATAAATTGAAGAGTCCAAATGAGAAAACGAACTTTTCTTTCTACACAGAGCAGGCCTTTTGGATTTAATATGGGTAGATTCAAGAACCCCTAAATGAACTTGCTTTGCGAATTATTTGAAAGCAATCCTCGCTGTAACTGTATTTTTCATTAGGTACTTCTTTTTTCAGATTCATTATTATACAACAGTTTATTAAGAAACGAACTTCTCGACGCTGATATCGATTCCTTGAAGGTGAAACAGTTTAGCTTTTTATAAAGTTGTCATATGCCATTAAAAAATCTAATTTTCACAAAATAAAGTGAAGTGGTGTATTCAGCGTCAGTTGCTAGATACTTAGAAGTAGATGAACTGACGAGACCTCACGAGACCACAGTGATAACAAGATGGCCGAAATTATGAGCCTAGATCCAACATGTTTGAAAATGACGTCAGCAATAGTTGTTAACTCTGTCCTGAACTTTATCTTCCTTTCTTTCTACCTATATATGTTGTCAGGCCAACCCAGCCCTGCCTTTCCAATATACTTTCACGAAATTTGGTCCCAGATAGACTCATTACGTAAGTCTCACTCTTTGCAAACAGCAGCGGTAAACTTATTACCTGAGTCATTAGTTTCCGCTCCTCCACCTCTCCGACAACCAGTTTGAGGACCTCTTTTTAGTGCTAGCCTCGGTTTCAAGAGCGATAATTGGGACTCAAGTAATAAGTCTACAGCAACGGCAGCCTTTAGCAACAGCAACAACAATTTACCAAAATAAATTGAATTGGATGGCCTATTGCTCGGAGTGTTTCTGAGCGACCTATCCATATCATATCAGATTGGCTTATATCAGATCTATATCTATATCAAGGCTTGGTCCCAGATGGGGATTGGAAGAGCTCATATATATATGGCAGACGTGTAAAGCCACGGCTACACGTATAAAGCCTCGTTTCCCCGAACGACAGATGCCAAGCGGGCAGACAGAAATGTGTTGATGCCAAGTCCCAAATTTGCTTGTTTCTTTGTGCGTTTTAATTTCAGTGGCCAACATGTATATTGAATAGCGAAACTATTCTCTCCAATCGTAAGTGGTGCCTTCAGGGGGGGGGGGTGCTCCCAACACCCTGTTCAACTTATGGACCATTTCGCCATTTTGTCAAGATGGATTTCCTCCACACGGTATGAATGGGTAAGCGGTACAAGCAGGAAGTTTCCGTCTATTAAAAGTTGACTCGAGTTCGGATCAGTTAGCATACCGTTTGAAAGCGCAAAGGATGCATTTTGATTGGACCTTTTTATGCGTCGTTTTTTCTGCAGACTTCCGAGAGATAGAAAGCCCGTTCATTTGGACAATCCTCGGGAAAGACGGAGACTTTGGAGGCTCTAAACTCTCCTGACTCCAGAGCTGGAAGATTTTGCTAACTCCGCAGAGAAATTTTGCATAAGTTTTTCAAGAAAATGCGCTTTTTTAGCGTTTGAGATCAAAGGCTCCAGAGTCTAATTTTTTTCAGAATTCAGAAGAGATAAAAAGTTCCAAAAGACGCCTGCGTGCTAACTTTGCTGTAAGGAGCGCCAATGAGGAGCAAGTTTACAAGTGTACAAGTTTTGCATAGGCGCTCCTGCGCAATGGACGGTAAAGTAGCTATACACGAAGGCTACTGATTGTACCGTTCGCCGTTTTCCGTCCCTACCGTGAGGAAATCCGCTTTTATGCTAATGATGCTGAAACAGCCAATTTCATAACTAAAAACATCGATTAACATACTGATTTTGCATTTTCAAGTATTCAAATCAATTTTTTCAATGTTTTTTCTCAAGAATATCATTGTTTTTCAGGATGCAAGCGACAATCGACAGCCTTTATCAACACCAAAACACAGCAAAAACTTATTTAAGGTGAGCCTGAGTCATCGATTTTCCTTTCATTGGCCTTGCCTTTATGTAACAAAGTTATATAACTTGACATTGCGCTATCAGACGACAAAATCATTTCCAAGAGATAATGTCGATGATCAATGATTTTGTAATAAACGCGTACATTTACGTGGATACTTGCACGTTATAGCGAGCTATGCTTTTTCACTAACTGAGACTTTGAACGAAAGTGCTTTTTATCACACGACTGACAAAGCCAACTAGTTTAACAATACCCTTCACAAAAGCTGCCCCGTAATACTAACCCTGAACCTAGCCCTAAAATCTTATAAATAAAAACTCTATACGTTAAAACACATCAGTAGCACTAGCCCGCAGAACCTAGCCTAAAACCCTAGAATAGGAACCTTTCTCTGAAGACCTTAATCCTGATACCCTATGTGAAATTCCCCACCCTAAGACCCCAAACCCTTAACACTAGTTGTTTAAAAACTTAGCGTTTTTATCAAAACTAGTGTTTTAACAAAAGTTATCAAATAATTGCTCCTCATTGAGACTGATTTCTAAATAAGCGCTGCGGGGGCTTAATCGAGGTAATATTAAGTGCTGCGGGGGCCTATTTTTTGAATTTAAAAACGCTTGTAATTCCTTTCCTGGAACCAAAAGTTTTTCTCTTTCCTATGAACGTGAATTTCTTTATTGAATTTGGCATGAGGCGTACGAGACTCAAGATGTGTTTACATCATGTAATTTGCCTGGAATTGTAGAGACACGTAGACCCTTTTAGTAAAATTTTCCAAACCTGTTTGACATGTTCTTCAAATTAACGAAACACGCTTTTGAATACCTTTGATGAAAGCGAGGGATGATTCACTCTCCAATAAACTTTTATTTGATTATAGAATTCCAGGTTTTTATTAGATTAAAACATTGGAATTATTACAGCTCGGCTTTCTACTTTCTACTCCAAGAAACCTTCTATTCCAAAAAAAATAGCAACGCTGTAGCAATGTCCGAAGGACGCTGATGATTATGATAATAATGATGAAGATAATGTTAATAATGACGAAGATGACGAAGAAGAAGACAACGATGAGGAGAATGATGATTATGTTGGTGATGATGATGATGATGATGATGATGATGATTATGATTATGATGATGATGATGATGATGATGATGATGATGATGATGATGATGACTTTGAAGAGGATGATAATGACCATAATGATCATGCTAGAGACCATCATGATGATGATTATGATGCTCGACGACGACGACAACGATGATGATGATCACGTAAAAGACGAAAATGATGATCACCGTCTTCATCATGTTGAAGACAATGATTGGTGATTGTGATGATGATGGTGATGATGATAATGATCCATTACGATGATGATGCGATTGTTGACAATGTGATCAGATGAATATTTCCTTGAAGAATCCCAAAACTTTGAATCGAAAATAGAAAACCTCTAGTAACGTATAATATAATATAACGTATAACGTATAACTAATAAATTTGAGCTCATAGGTTAAACTGTGTAACAAATAACTCCCTTCAGTGCACCGAAACCTGTAATCTTCGCCACAAATGATGAATTTAATTCTAGAATCTCCAAAAGCTATCATAAGAATTCGCATACTATGCAGATGACTATATTCGATAATTAATAGCACTTTGAAGAATTGATTGCCAACTTTGAACCATTTATTTTCAGATGATTTTTGAAGCCGCAAACTGTTTTGAAAAATTTCTTCTGTCTAACTTGGCAACAATTTCTACTGCGCCACAATCTCCTCTTCTTTTCACACGAAAGTATCTTACATGTAATAGGACTTCTAGAAACCTCTGAGAATAACAACCCAATCAAAAATTGTATGAAAATATTTAAAATAAAAAATAAAATCAAACTAGATTTGAGCAACATTTTGCAATATTGTAGTCAAACTTTTTTGAAGACCGACCGAGCCGGCTTTTTGCGAGAAAATCTTGGTGTCAAATTTTAGTTTCCTGTATCGAGCTCACAACCCTTAGCACAAGAAACAAGCGCATTATTCCACTGCGCTACAATAACAGTTGATATTAATTGATGTTTTTGGCAAGCAATTGCATTTTGCTAATTATGCCCACTAACAACAACACTTAACGGCGATTTCAAAGTTTAATTCCTATCATTTGTGGTTTATCTTTTGTTACGCGGTTTGGCACGAAAAAGCGTCTATATGCCTGCCTACCTATCTATCTATTTTCTATGTATACATGCGTTCCACGACACCCTCTTAATATGTCCTTCGGACATAAAGAAGGTTTGGAGCGTATTTTTCTGGGAAGTCTTCCATACTCTGAAAACGGTGACCTTCGCTAAGATACTTTTCAATCAAATCCAAAATTTTCGAGAAGCTGAAATATTAGAATTTTAATATTCCCTGTTCCACCGAATACAAAATTGTTGCCAATCTTGTCCCCCTTGTAGCCCGGGGGGTACTTGACCCTGAAATGTACAGGGGTGTGCCCCCGACTTTTTACAAAACCAACCACCTTTTTGGTATTATTTTACACGTCCAGCAACCCAGTTTCATGATTTTAGTATGCATTTGTGTAGCAAATGTTTAGGAATTTTGATTCTGTGCCCAGTTTAAAGGTATTTTAGGCATAAATCGGTCCCAGTTTTTGGAAAATTTTGAGGAAAAATCCACCCATATAAGGGGCACATACCTGTCAGCCTACATTAGGGAGTACCCCCCTCTCCCTGTCCTTGAAGACTTTGCAGGGACTCATTTTCATTGCTCTATGGCCTTGACCCTATGAAACCCAACTTTTCCAATGTTTTGACTAGTTATATTTGGTATCTCGGCTCTGCAAAGTTTATCGTTTCCAGAATTCAGTAGATTTAGAGCTCCAAATCAAATGCAGTAATCCCCCCTAATCCAGGATTTATTTTTTCCATTTTCCTTCTAGTTCAAAATGACAAGAAAAAGCACTTCAAATGAAACAGTCGACACCACAAGTCCTTATTCATTGTCACCAGTTGGAAGAAAAAGGTTAGACAATCTATTGTTTGTTGGATAGATAGCCCGTATCTATTGGCTAAGAGTACAATGCGTCTAACGAGACAAAGGCGGAATTCGGCCTGTTGTTGGTTGCTAGTTTTTGTTCGTTTGAAAAGACAAGAAATTTTGAGACTTTGAAATTTTGAAGGGCTGTGCTGTTCCTTCAGGTATAGGAGACGTTGCACGAGAAAGTTGCTGAAACCAATTTGCATTCACTAGGGTTCTTAGGATTTTTGGGATTTAGGGAATTTCCTCTCGATTAGTCACCAGTTGCAAGCATCCCAGATAATGGTCGAAGCACAATTAATCCCGTGAGGTCTTGTACAGCTTTGCTGAATCGAATTTGTTTGGTACAGCGAGATTTATTTCATAAGACATCCTTAAATAATTTCTTTGAATTTCTTGCGATTGCATGCAAATTGTAGTGCCCAATGCTAGGCAAAGCAGAATAGGTAATTAGTCAAGAAAAACAAGTTTTGTGCTGCGACTTAAAGTTTCATGGTTTATGTTCATGGTTAAAGTTTCAAGTTGCAACCAGGGTTTTATAGGCCTTGGCCTTCCAGCCCCTTTTAATACTTATATTATATTATCATGCATTCATCAGACCACTGCTGCAGTGGGGCGGGAGTCTTATCACTTTTGGAGCTCAACAGATTTATTCTTTTTCTTGTGCACTCATTAAAAACAAAGTTTGCCACGAAAATAGCAATTGTTTTAGGCATGAGAAGGCGTAGGGTCATATCACTTCAGGAGTTCTAAAAGTATGTTCTTTTCTCCTGCACTCATTAAAAACACCTCTTGCCACGAAAAAATGTCTGTTTTAGGCTAAAGAAGGGTAAGGTCATATCACTTCAAAATTTCTATTCAGCTCTGATACTCCCATTGAACCTGTTTGGCTTAAAAAGCACGTTTGTTTCGTTGATATGAAGATTCAAAGTTTTTTATTATCATCATCATCATTAACGTATCTTTAGATAAGATAACCCTATAGTTATATCATATGTACATCTCCTAAATACACTAAAATACGCTAAATATACTGTTATTACAGAAGGGAAATTTTGCGGGGGAGGGGGGGGGGAATTCACTCGCGTGTTTTGTTATTTTTCTATTTTCCTCTTTTTAGCCATCAGCTACTAAGATCGCCAAAAAAGGTTTGTTGATTTCTCAGTTGTTAATTTGTTGATTTCCAATTTTCCTGGAGATATCATATTTATCTTGCGAGAGATATTATATCAGTGATGCCATGGTAGCATAATCGGCTTACGTGAATCATATGAGTCACTATTTTCCCCTGGCTCCACGTCTTATGATACACATCTCCCAGACTGGATTTATTCTGCAATAAGCATCAGATAGACACGCCTGCAAGACACAATGAAGCACGATATGCTGACTGGAAAGCTACGAAACTTGACAAACAGCCTTGTTAATTGCAATCGTTGTTTCCCTAATTTGAGCCAAAAATTTTCCTTGTCGTTGTCTTAGATATCTAAGGTTAGATTATTCTCAGAAACTAGATGAGCATTTTTGGGTTTGGGGAAACTCAGAAACTAAAGAGAGTACAGAAACTAGTACTTCTCCCATTTGATGAAAAATTTCTTCTTTTAAGTTGATAATGCGCAATAGTAGCTACTCGGAATGATGTTTAATATAGTCGGCATTCGAGACTACTCCATACATGAAATATATACACATGTTTATGGTGCTGAAGAAGGCTAAACATAGCCGAAACACAAGATGCTCAAAACTGGAGGAGCCCCTTTGGCTGTATTACTTGGAGAGTTACTCGGCGATTTTATTGAGCTCGGCAATTTCATTGAGCTCTTAGCTCACTGGAAACGTCGTTGGCCCTCTGGTCATGCAGTCCTGGTTCCAATCCAATCTATTGTGGTATGCTATTTGTAGAAAAATCTATCCTAGTATTTGTAGAAAAATCTATCCTAGTGTTCATGAAATATATTCATTCATGAAATATATTCATCTTTAGAGGAATGTTATTTGGATGCTCCTGGAACCTTATCTGTTCTGAATTATGAAAAAAATAATTCACAGACTTCTATTCGCTCTTCTTCAAAATGAATTTAATTTATCGTTTATATTTTCAAGGATACTCGAAAAATATCCAAAGTTCCTTTCAAAGTTTTGGATGCTCCAGACCTACAGGTAAGTGCGTTGATTTATTCACGTCTTCTGATTGGCTAAAATTTTCTGAATAGTATCTGGACTGCCTCATGTAAGGAGAAATGGTAGTTTTGAGAGTTTTTGGGAATTGGTTCAAAATTTGGAAATTCGAGACAACGTATTAACAAGACGATCACGAAAAGTTATAACGTTTTTATTTGTAAATTCAATATAGACTCACTACAAACCTCGTAGATTCGCTCCCAACCCCCCACGCAACACAGCCCGCTCGTAGTTTGAGTTGCCGCCATTAACAACAGCAGCAACTATTTTTTATTTTACATTTTTTGAATGAATTGAATTGAGGTAAAGGCAGCGAAAACTGCGACTCATGTAGTAAGTCTAAATTCAATACACCTTTTTGATGAACGGCCACCATTATGGAAAATTTTGGGCGAGCAGCCACCATGTGGAAAATGTCGAGAGAAAGCTACTATTTTCGACACCAAATATGGCTTAAGCATGCCAAAATTTAGTCTAGGTTCAAAGTTTAACTATCTTAGCGCTCTTGTTATAGATTTTATGATCGTTCAAGTTTACGATTTTATAAGGGCTCAGACCATTCGGGGTGAAAAATTACCCCCAGTCACTTTTCCAGGCCAAAACCCCTGCAGAATCGGTAACTTTGCACGGTCATAAAATCAATGACACAAGTGCGTGGTGAACGTTTGTCAATAAGGTGTTTTGATACGTTTTACAGGTAAATACCTAGACTTACTACATGAGTCGTAGTTATCGCTATTGAATTGAATTGCTGGACGCTCAAACTGAAGCGAACAACAACAACATCAATTCAATTCAATGTGAGCGAAAGTTAGGGACTTGAGAAGCAAGTCTAGTAAATACCTTCGACTAAGGTTAAAACACAGAAATTTATCTTATGTTGCCTTATTTTCAGGACGATTTTTATCTGAATTTGGTAGATTGGTCTTCGCAGAATATATTGAGTGTTGGTCTTGGGACTTGTGTTTACTTATGGAGTGCCTTTACTAGTCAGGTAATACCAAAATTCAAGTGTCGTTTTAATAAATCTAAACTTTTTTACCAGCTGTTTGCAGTCTTCTCTTTTTTTATATTATATGCCCCATGGGACTTGTCACATGTTGCGAGTCCAAGAGAGTCGTTTCACAGAAGTCAGTCTCAGACTACCCCTCATCAACAGTTTTCAGGAGCTTTCAACCCAGTGTACCCTGTAACTAATTTTACAAATTCATTGCTACCCCAGAACCTAGAACCTGGGATTCCATCCCCTCATCCAAACAATGTGCCCTACCATGGTCAATCTTGAAGTCATGAATAAGGCTAGCCCTAATATCTTAAAGAGAGCAAGACTTTCGATAGGAATGCCTAGGCATTATAGGCAAGATATAGAAATGCGTTCATATTTGTGTAGATTCTGGTTCCGGTTTATGTTCAGGCCATGTTCAGTTCTAGAAACCCGGGCTGTTGACTGTCTTTAGAAGGTTCTTTTTATACACTTATGTCCTTACCAATCGATCAAACATTGTTGGTCAAACATTTGATTTTTTTGGCCAGCAAAACGTTTGACAGTTTGGCCTCTTCGTAAAACAGTGCATTTAGAGAGCCTTTTTGCAATTGTTGCTTAAATGTTTTAAAAGCATGTTTCAGCACATCCTGCTTGTCAACCATTATTTCGTTATGTAGCCAAACGGTCAAACAGTCCAGTTGACATCCGCTATCTCGACTGCCCGCTATCTCGAACATTCGCTATCTCGAACGATTTTCCATTTCCCTCATTTTGGTATAAGGGTTTGTATAGAAAAATCATCCGCTATCTCGAATCCCGTTATCTCGAACATTCGCAGTTTCGAACCATTTTCGATTTCCCATGGAGGAAAACCTGCTCTTTATCTCGAACTTTGCCAAATTTTCTGCTGAACTGGATAAAGAGACAGGCTGAAAATATGTTTATAAGTTCGCCTAGCAGAGCGGGAACGGCAGCAGCTAAGTCATATGCTGCCTACGTATACAATAGATGAAGCTGTTCTCTTTCGAGATGTGCTGCATCGCCATTGTCTCAATTTCACCAATAGTAGGGATGAAAGCAGATGAGCTTTGACTCCTATGTAAAAAATACCAGACTTTTTTGATGAAATTTGGGATCAGTAACCCTGCATGTTAATATGGGTTCCATTTCTGACTTAAAAAAACTATAATTTTTTATACTTATATGGGTCATCCGTTATTTCGAACATTCGCTATCTCGAACAAATTCCAGTTTCCCTTGAGAGTTCGAGATAGCGGATGTCAACTGTACTTGTACAGCACATTAAAAGTGTTTAACCGAAAATGTTTGATCACTTGGTCAGGGCTTAATGTGGCGGGAAGTAAACATGTTGGTCAAACATCTGAATTTTGTTTGTTATACAAAGTGTTTGACCGTTTGGCCACGAAGCACAACTTTGGTTATTGGCCATTTTGCTCTTATTTTTCAAAACAACAGCAAAATTCCTTTCAAGCAGTGTTTTTTGACGTGGCCAAACGTTCAAACATTTTTTGAGAAATGCATTTCATACGTTTGACAAACATTGTTTGATCATTCGCTTTCTTAACTAGGTAACAAAATTGTGTGATCTTTCATCTGAAGAAGAAGAAGTTACATCAGTTGCCTGGACTGAGAAAGTAAGCTTCGTTTATACTTTGCAGTTCTTTTGCTCGTTAAGTTTATAATTCTACGGTACAAATCAGCGTGAAGAACTGCAAATGTAGAGCCAATGTCTTAGTGGTTCTTAAATTTCCTTCATATATGAAAGTGACAGGAATGCCAAGCTAAAATAGTAGGCAAGCATGACAAATGAGCACGAAGGCAGTGATTCCACACACCCAAGCCACTCCTATGTGAAAAGCGTATTCATGTCTGGACGAAAGTTGAACTATTCTCCTGAAGGTTGAATAGTCGGATTCTGCATGCGTCGTTTAATCCAATAGCTTGAGGGTACACCACATTATGTACTCATACTGTACTCATTTTATCTTTGCATATTAAAAATTCAAATTCAACTTCAAATTTACAGAATACAAGAAAATGAAGTTAATATCAAAATACGTATCCCGTACGACCCAAAAGAAGCGGGGCTAATCTCGCTAGGGCCGCAAATTAAAGTTCTAATAATACAAAAATAGAAATTACAGATACTGAAAGCAAAATTAAGACAGTAAAATGAAGCAATATTCAATACAGTACAGTAAAAAACTACTTGTTTGAAAGTACCATTAGAATTTGACATTAATGACTACTACTATCTTATCAGAGGTTTATTTTATAAGTGATTTCAGAGTAATTGTTCTAAAGTGGTTTTTTAACACCACTACTGATTTGTACAAGACATCGCATACAACACGTATTAATTTTCTCTGCTTTATATTGTGGATCTGTTTATGACTATCGCTTTGACTGCCTTCCCTTCATTTCAGGGCAACCATCTTGCCGTTGGAACGCACAAAGGTCATGTTCAAATCTGGGATACTCTAAGCACAAAGAAAATTACGTCATTAGATGGACATTTGCTGAGAGTTGGTTTGTGTCAAATATTCAATTTCATTTATAAATACGTGAAGAGAAGATCATAAAGGGGGGTGGTAGTATATCCGCCGTTCCATATAATGTTTAAGTGAAGTCTTTTCTGCCGATTATTTCACCGAAGATTTTGCGAAACAGGAATGGAAAATGTTGAAAAATTGTTAAAATTCCGTATTTCGCGATAGATTTTTTCTTAAGCTACTATTAAGAGGAGATGGGGCTCGAACCTGGACTGCATGATCAGTGATGATGACACTGAGCTAAAGCCCGCCGAACATGCTGAGGAAATGCTTAACAAAATGCCATTCGTGGCACTTAAGAGGAGAATGCTCACATGAAAGTGGAATGAAGCCATTGCAATGGAACTGTGATTGCTCACGGCCGCCGCACACTGTGAAAAATTCGCCACGAATAGCAGAAAATATAAAACTTGGTAGATGTTTTCTTCACAGCTACGAATGAATAATTTCTCTGCCTGACTAATTTGCGCGCACACGGTGAGAATTTTGCTGAGCAGTATTTTCTTCAGCGTGTGCGGCGGGCTTAACTCTCCAAATGATACAGCCCAAACTCTCATCCTTTTGGGCTTTGTGTTTCAACTATGTCAAGTCTTCTTTTGTAACGTTAATATTTATACATATTTTTCTTGAATTTCATGAAAAATACGGGTTCAAGATAATTATTTTCAAATTCCACTGTTCAGTTTCAATTTGATGCACCCCCTTATACCATTTGAAGCAGCGTACGAAATTTCTGTTGAATTAAAAGGATGTCTTAGGGTATTCGATGAAACACTGGGGCTTCTAGAAAGTTTTACGAGATCTAAGGGCTTGGATTGTTTTGTATAAGTTCGTTAACTAGTCTTTGTGTAAGCTCGCGAATTTTTCCTTTTTCAGGTTCATTAGCTTGGAATAATGACCTTCTATGTTCTGGTAGCCGCGACAGAGTCATTCTTCAAAAAGATATAAGGTTAGTTGTATTTTCTTAAGACTGATTTTATCTCAGCGTTACTGATATTTGATAAAGAACTAAGGCTAGTATCAAGAAAAGTTAAGGAACCATTGTGTGAGAAGAGTGTTAAGGCCTGGCTAAACTAGGAGACATGTCGCGCGCGACATTGATGTCCCCTCGGTATTCCCCAGCCACCTCGGAAACTTTTAAGCGCGTGACAAAATTTGTAGCAAGAGACACGCAAATGTTTCTGGGAGACAACAGAAACATTTCTTGTCTCCGCGACATGCACATGACTCAGGGGACATGTTGCTCGCTTGTCAATCGCACGTTTAGAATGTTTAGCATGTCAATCGCATGTTTAGCATGTTTAGCATGTTTAGGGTAAAATGGGAATGGGATTGGCCTATTTTACATTTTCAAATGAAAACGCACCAGTGAAAGGGCAATGATTTCTTCAATCTCTTTTCTTGTGTCTTTTCTCAGAACACCTTCTACTTCAGAAAGAAAGCTTATTGGTCACAGACAAGAAGTAAGCAGAACTTGTTTTTCGATTATTATACCCTCAGCAATTTAATTAGAACTGTTTTTTCTTAATTTAATTTTTATTTGAGCAGAGGATTAAAAAGCTTTGGGTGGCTGTATTCTTACGAATATCTTTTATCGGGTTTTTCAAGGTTTGTGGTCTAAAATGGTCACCTGATAGACAACTTTTAGCGTCTGGAGGCAACGACAATAAGGTACAACCTTTATAACAGTAACTACTTTACCTCAATCCTTTTTCTAATTGTTCTTAAATTATTTTCACTTTCTTCTTCAGTATCTTGTCTCCTTCTTTCTGTCTTTTGTTTGAAATGTCAATCTTCTTTTCTTTTCACCTCAATCTTTTTTATTCTCTTGTATTCTCTGCTTCTCGTGTCGTACTAATCTTCTTCTATTTCTCATTCTTATTCTTTTCTATTTCTTTCATTCTTTATGTCAGTCTTCTTCAATGTCTCATATCCTTCTTTTATTTCTAACTTTTTCTTTCTTACTTTATCTTCTCATCTCAATCTTTTTTATCCTTCTTTAGTCTCTTCCTCTATTTTTCATACTTATTTTCTTCTATTTCTCATTCTAATCTTCTTCCATTATTTTCTCATTCTTCAGTAATTTGTCATCTGCTTGTATTTCTGATGTACTTCTGCTCTTTTTTATCGATTTTTATTTTCTTGTATTCTCTTGCTCTAAGTCTCATACCTCTCTTGTTTTAAGTGTCATCTTCTTTCATGTCATTCTAATCTTCTTCATTTCTCATCTCATTCTTCTCCAGTGTCTCATCTCCTGTCAATCTTATTGTTCTTCTTATCTCATTCTTCTTTGATTCTCTTTATCTTCTTCCTGTATGCATCATACTTATCTTCTCCTATTTCTTACTCAAATCTTCTTTCATTCTTTTCTCATTCTTCTTCAGCATCTCATATCCTTATCTTACTTCTAATTTCAATCTTCCTTTCTTTTCCTCTCATCTCATTCTTCTTTTATGCTCTTGTATTTTCTTCCTATATGGCATGTTTATCTTCTTCTAATTCTCTTCTTATCTTCCATTCTTGTCTCGTTCTTCTTCAGCATCTCGTCTCCATCTTCTATTTCTAATGTCTATCTTCCTTTCTTTTTCTTATCTCAATCTTATTTTAATTTCTTTATTCTCTTTTGTTCTCTTCTGCTATTTGTCATAATAATTTTCTTTTATCCCTCATTCTCATCTTCTTCCATTCTTGTCTCATTGCTCTTATGCGTCTCGTCCCCCGTCTTCTTGAAGTCTTCAATCTCCTCATCTCAACCTTATTCCTCCTCTCAATTTATCTTTCATTCCTTTGTTTTTAAATAAAGAGTCATCGATTTTTCAGCTAATGGTATGGAATTTATCAAGTACAACGCCGTATCAACAGTACAGTGATCACGTTGCTGCAGTAAAAGCTATCGCATGGTCGCCACATCAGGTAAGAGGTCTGAATAATCTCTTATCTTCATCTTAGGCACTGTTTAAATGGAGAGGATAATCTCGGTTAACCTGGATGATTTTATAACCAGTTCCACCAACCTCTCTGCTTTTGACGGGCCAAAGACGCCACCACGCCGGTGTGGTTTCATGACGGCTACTAAAACAAAGACAATATGGTCGTGATGTACAGCATGTCAATGCGAACGAGGCAGCCTAGAGCGTCCAAAGATGTAAAGTTTGTTATTTTCGTAGTAATTATCAAGTCACACTTAAAGAAATGGCGAAAACGCTGAAAAATGCTTTCTGTACTTTCTAGCTTTTACGAACGAAGCATATAAGCCAAACATTCCGTTTTCATTTCATGATGATTTGCCAGCGGTTTTCCAGTCAAGCCGTCATCATCTTAAACCGCTGGTTTCTGGACTCTGCTTCCTACATGTTCACTTGTCATGCTTGTAGATTTTTTGGGGCTTTGGTATTCCTCGTCATTTTAATAGTATACCTTTGGTATTTTGATACCTATATTAATAGTGTACCTTCTGGAAGATGGCGAACATTTTTAATTAGGGAATCGTCTCCGCATACAGCGACCGGGATTGTGGTCGCTCAGAGTGGGATTGTGCAGCAAATTCTGCTTGAAATTTACGAATGATGGAAGAAAAAGACAATAAATGTTGAAGTATCTGCATAAACTTAGGAAACAAGATTCAAGTAACTTATAAAAATGGAAATACTTGATTCAATACCTCCTTGAGAAGATAAACTGAGACTCGAGTACCTTCTTTCACTTTTACTCCAATTTAACGTTAATTTGAAGCAAATTTGCTGCACTGCCTCTCCTGGAGCGACTGTAATCTCGAGCGTTGAACACGGAGAGGATTCTGCCGTCTTCCAGAAAAATTTCACACTGCGCCAGACCTCTTTGAAAAGATCCATTGGGTGAAATTTAAGAACCACTTAAAGAAACTGACTCAAAATTTTTTATTCTTGTTTGTGGTTTTGTACTGTTTTCCAGCAACCTTTTTTATGAGATATGAATGAATTGTGTTCTTTCTTTCGTTGCAGCATGGTCTTTTAGCTTCAGGTGGTGGAACTGTAGATCGATGCATACGTTTTTGGAATACTTTAACTGGACAGAACTTACACTGTATGGACACGGGGTCACAGGTAATAATTTTTGAAATTCGAAAATATTGAACGATTCACAAGCAAGTCTTGACTGCTTAAAATTTCTTCATGATATTATCTTTGTTTTTAATGTATATACAGGGTGTTCCAAAAAAAGGAACCCGGTTAAGAAACCTCCGTACCAAAGTCAAAATTTAGTTTTTGAGCATGAAATTTGGTACTCGTGTTTTTAAATGAAGGAGAATGATGCTGATATTACTTTATAATCCTTTACTTCACGAATAACACAAGCAAGAAACAAAACTTTTGACACAGTTTTTTTTTAGTCAACACAAAGAATAGTCAAATTTGTACTTCAAAAAAGCACAACTTGACATAAGGTGAAAGGTGAAGGTGAAATGGTGTTTTAGCACCAGTCGCTAGGATCTCAGTAGTAGGTTAACTAATCGAGACCTCGACCCTGGCTGTGACGCTACCGTGGCTGGGCTCGAACCCTGACCACACTGAGCTCGTGACACCAAGAGTCAGCTGGATTATGTGACGCCACAGCACCTGCAAATAAAAACAATTTCTAAAGATGGTTCCTTTTTTTCGGAACACCCTGTATTTTACATGTTTGGTTTGGTTACTTATTTCGTTTATATTAGCGGTAAACATGGTATACAGTACGATAAAAAACTTTGCTACCTAATTAATGTATTTCCGTTACAAATCAAATATATGTCCTTTTTTTAGGTTTGCAACCTGGCCTGGTCAAAGCATTCCAACGAACTGGTAAGAAAAAATGCTTTGCTGTACCGTAAATCATCGAATAAACCCCCACCTTCAAACAAGCTCTTCCCCGATAAACCCCCCACCTAAGAATTCATTTTTGCTAATAAACCCTCCCCTTGAACAATTGTTCGAAGGATTTTTGAATTTGTTTTTGTCTATAATGCATCTTTCAACTAATTAAAACACTGAACAAGCTAGTCCTGACAGGCCTTACTATCAATTCAACCAATAATCAGCCACTGGTAGTTGGCAAGCAGCTGATTTCGATTATAGAAACCCATAAATTTTTCTTTTTCTCTCTGCTATACGTCGAAAACACACTGGAACTATTGAACTTTCAAATAACCCCCCTCTCTCGAATAAGCCCCCACCGCAAAACAAGCCCTCGGGGGGTTTGTTCGAGGACTTTACGGTATTCTACCAAAACGTGGCTGAAAAATTATGTTTGGTGGTATTTGTATCGCGAGCATTGTCGTTTTGTCCGATGGGTGTATCACTTCTAACATTTGCGTACGAGATTTAGGGACTTGATAAATCTCTTTGTCTTTGTGGTCAGATTGATGAGATTTTCAAAGATTTACAAAGATTTTTATATAGATTTCTCCAATTTTTCTTAATATTTTGAAGCTTGCCTTGCAAAAATTTCTTTCTTAATGAATGTAAAATTGACTGGATCTGGTCTCGAAACTTAACAATGAAGAACGAGGAAGTCGGTTCCGTTCATTTGCAGTCAAAACTCACATAAATTGTATGTTACGCATGTATCAAATGTTTCCTAAGTAGTTTAAAACTCTGCTCACATACAAGTGCCACCTCTTATCATAGTCATGGCAATAAATTTGCAGTTTTATTATTAAGGAACTATTAAGGGTGCATTCTTTTGGAGAGAAGCAAAAGTTTGATTCGACATTGTACCGTTCTTTTTCATAGCAGTAGCGAAGCTATTTCGCTTTTCCCGACCGAATCAAGCAAATTTCTTGCTTAGCGAAGCAAAAAACATTTTCTTTGTTCATTTGGAACTGATTCGGTTTTTCGTTGTTGTTTCATGGTGCCTTCCTGGGTCAT
Source organism: Chrysaora quinquecirrha (assembly GCA_014526335.1). Classification (NCBI taxonomy): domain Eukaryota; kingdom Metazoa; phylum Cnidaria; class Scyphozoa; order Semaeostomeae; family Pelagiidae; genus Chrysaora; species Chrysaora quinquecirrha. Next base: position 1,643,086 of record JACTAT010000042.1, on the reverse strand, counting down.
GGGACAATTACGGGACTGGATCGAGACAGGTTTTCGCGCCAAAATAGCAGGAGAGCTTCTTGGAAACTTGCATGTTCGTTTGGAAGACCGAATCAATTTTTTTTTTGTTTTGCGCTGGTTCCATGTCTTCGTAGAATTGGAAAAGTGAAGCAAATCTTCGATTCGATTCAAAAGAACGCACCCTATAGGAACTTTTGGATCAAAAAAGGTCCAAAAATAAGGCACCTTAGGAACCTTGAGTTGGGTTCTTTATTAAATAAAAGGCGTGTATATGCATCCAGAGAAAGTACTGTAGAGCATAAAGTCGATCAAGTAGCGTTAGGACCTCCCTTTACTTTTGCTATCTACTATTTTGTTATCAATTCAGGTTAGTACGCATGGTTATTCCCAAAACCAAATACTGATTTGGAAGTATCCTGGTTTACAACAAGTTGCGAAGCTTACTGGTCACACGTGCCGGGTTCTATATCTGGTAAGTTCATGCCTTCTTCTGTTACTTAGACTCCTTAAAGTTTCATGCAACTCTTGATTAGCTTAGATAGATTCAATGCTGTGTTTCCTATACCATTTCTAACTGAATGTCATAGGATGGGTCAAGGTTGCAAAAGTTGCTTTCTTCCTGAGAACCTTGGCAGGGAAGTTCTTTATACTGGATCTAATGACCCTAGGAGATCAGACCATACAACCACACGACCTCAGACCTTGGCTCGGAACCTATTTTTTGCTGATTTTTATAATAAACGTCATTCTAAGGTTGATTTTGATTTAGAAATGATTTTACTTTGATTAAGAGCTAATTTCTAATTCATTTTGCAATAGAATTTTGCGCTTCGGATGTAACATCTCAGGCAATGTACTTAGTATAGAGGCTCTTATAAACATTTTCAACAAACGGCTGAGATTATCGAGATTTTTCAGTCTCGAAATACATAGTTTTCGGTACGAAATTTGTATCAACCAGCCAAAATTTAGTCTTGGTGCAAAGTTTTGCTATCTTAGGTAGGCCTTGTATTATTGTTTTATGAGCGTTCAAAGCTCACGATTTTATAAGGGCTTTGATCCGTCGGGGCTAAAAGTTTTACCCCCCCCCCCAGTCACTATTCACGGTCAAAGCTCTTGTAGAATCGGTATTAAGGCTCATAAAATCAAAAGCACCATCGCTAGGACAGTGAAACTTTGCACCAAGAAAATGCCTTTTGGATGCTCTATTCGTTTTTGGCATCGAAAACTAGATATCTTAGAAATTTTGAAAAAACCAATCTCGGCGGACTTTCGTCCAAAAGACAAGGTCTATTGGGAAGGATTAGTATTACATTCTGAACGTTGCTTGTATCACATCACTAACTAAAATGACGTTTTAGTATTCGTACGTTCAATGAAACTCAAATATAGAAGCCTTAGGAAAAATCATACAAGTGTATGAGACATGATGATAAGGCCCTGGCCAAACGATCATTGTCTGTCAAACATGTGATAATATTTGAGATTTGCTTTAGCTAAAAACAAAGTTTGATTGTTTAGCCACGTCGCTAACATGGTGTGACAAGCAGAATTTTCTTGGTGATATTTTGAAAACGTCAAAAACATTCTCTACTTGCCGTATTCAAAAAAAATTTGATGAACAACGATTTGTGTTATGGCCAAACTTTAGATGTTTGACAAGCAATGTCTGATCGTTTGGTCGGGGCATAAGATCCGTAATTTATATTTGATTTTTTTTAGTCGATGTCTCCAGATGGCGAGTCGATTGTCACGGGAGCTGGTGACGAAACTTTGAGATTTTGGAACGTTTTTAGCAAAGCACATACTCAAAAAGTAATTTGCGACTTTTTTGGTTTTTTTAGTTGTTGAATGGTGCATTGGGTGGAATCTTTTACCTGCTATGGATGCGTCACAGCCAGCGTCGAGGTCTCGATTGGTTCATATAAAAAAAAACGTTTAATCAACCCGCATATCTAAATGCTGGCCCTCCCTTACGCATGATACTGTCATAAGAAACACTCAGTCGCTTGCGTGATAACCCAGATAATGGGTACAAAATTACAGCGAGGATTAATATATAATTGGCAAAGCAAGATCCTTATTTCGTTTACATTTTTGGAATCTTTTCACATCAACAAAAAAAGCCAGTTCTTTGTAGACAGAACGAGTTCGTTTCCCACTTGGACTCTTTAATTAATTCTATTATCCTGTCCCGCTGTATCCCGTGAGCTGACTGGTGCTAAAAACACAATGCCAATCCAGCTTCACTTTTCTCAAAAGTGCATTTCGATCCGTATCTGTCGTTATAGCATCCACCTTAGTCAAGTGTTTCGGTCTGTTTCTAACGTTTATACTCTTAGAAGTGTCAGACAAAAAAATCTTTATGCTTCCGCTTTCATCACAATTTTTTTGTAACTCAAAAATGATCTCAACACCAACTCTAAGTAATACAAGCTCTAAAACGCTAAAACTGAATCTTTATAGTAACCCAAGCCATATAAAGCTGAAACTTCAGCCCTTACACTACACTAATTAGTTTTGGTCTTGGTCCACCGAACCGAGTCGTAATGTGAATGACGAGAACTGTGAACTCTAGTACAGATTTTTAAATGCCTTAGTTTTTTTGTACGTGTCTAAAATCTATTGTTTCATGTCAACAAGAACAAAGAGTAATTGTTTTTCTCTAATTCATTCAGCAAAGCGGCATGAAACTGTACCGTATTCAAGCGTTTACACTATGCCGTTTTCAGATGAAGCCGGTTACCGTATCGTATTCATTTCGTATCGTATTCATGTCAAAACTCTGCCGGCATAGTGTAGACGCAAGGCCAAAACGGTATAGTTTCGTACCGTATTCATCTCGTACCGGTATAGTGTAAACGGGGTCTAACTCACATGGCACACAGCTCAAGGTTCCCTCCCATTTGACTTTCTGTTTCGGCTATATTGAGCCTTCTTCAGTACGATGACTATCTTTATGTCTGCATATGTATTGGATTATATGTCTAACGATATGGTGTGAAGAATAGATTCCTTGTTCTTAAAGAAACAATAGGGTTATCTCAAAGAAGACTCGATATGAGAAGCAATCTCTTGGCGTTTATGCCAATTGCTTTTCTTGCGTCATATTTGATATTCTGATATCGTTTTGAATAACGTTTAATTTGTTCAATATTGTTTCTTATGTTGTGAATAAATCTTTTTTAGGAGAGTCGATCAGAGCTCAATTTATTCTCCCATATTCGATAAAAGATGTTTGTAGAACTTTTTTATTTTATTTTTACCTTTTTCCATTTTTCGTTGTAGTTTTGTAATTACCATAGTGAAGTATGGACATATATACCATAATGTGACTTGTGTATAACTCAGTTCTCCTAAGATTAAGAAATGTTACAACGGCAGTTTAAAGGCTAAATGTATTGAGTTGACTCTAATTTAGTGTTTCACAAATCGTGGCAGTTTCGATAAGAATTCCGCATTTTAGGCTAGTGTTACAACTGTTTTTTGTAGGAATCACATTACCGGTTTGTGTAAAGGAACACCTCATAGTAACTCGAGGCTTAAAATTGTCAAAAAATTAAGGAACTTTGACGGACTATCGACGCTCGGATAAATAACTTTGAATAACTTTTTCGAGAACAAGACAGCTTATACAACTAGCTAACAAATATAACAATATATTTCTCATTGCACTTCCCCAAAGACTCCGTATATATACCGTATTAGAAGTTAGAGAACGAAACAAGTTTGAATGAATTTGCTGTAAAAAGAGTATTCAAACGACAGACAGTTATGATTCTTAAACCGTTGCGAAAAGTAGATGTTAGTTCTACCTTTTGCAAGTGTTGCGAGAGCAACACATTTGTGCTGCAAGTTGCAGAGTCGCGTGTTTTACGCCATGACTTTGTTTCGCAAGAGTGCTGCTACAGATGAGCATTATTCCGTGTAGTTTTACCGTTTGTATCGCAACAAAGTGTAATTTTGATGACGTAAATGCTCAATTAATTGATCTTCAGACCCTCAGTCGCATTGCAGGGTCAAATCCTTTACTGCATTTCCTCGAATAAGAACCCTGCGACGAAAAGGCCCCCTCTTTGGATTGAGCTGCATCTGCATCTCAAGTTGGTCCCTCTTCCAACTGACTTGATTATGTATGTCCAAGCTCTTGTTGGGAGGAATCAAGACACCTTTTGCTAGACTTATTGCATTCGTTTTAGTCTACGCTCCTCCACACTACACCACCCCGCTCCAACTACTGAGGAAACAGTTGTATGTTGTTGTAGTTGTTTCCGAAAGAGTGGGAGGAAGGTAATAAGTCTAACCTTTTCGCTAGTTGCTATAAAAATTAGTTTTCATCAGAACGTTAGTTTTTCATAAATGTTTTAATGAGCACCTCTTTGTGATGGATTTTTAAATAAGCTTAATCGATAAAATACGATATATAGTTTACAACATTACTTCGCTACAAAATCAACATCGTGATTTAGAACCATGAAACTACTCTAGAACTAAGCCTAAATACTCTAGAACTAAGGTGCTTGATCCGAAACTTAAGTCAAAGTTTGAGGGGGTGACTGGGGGGCCTTTGGTACCGGTACCCAAGGTTTGGTACCTGGTTCCACCCAAACCGCAGATTGTGGTACCACGTAATCCCAGTTTTGGTCGGAGTCAACAACTGTGTCGAATGAAATGTTAACACCACCCCTCTGGTACCATGGTACCACTACCCTGTCACCCCTCTCAAGTTTTCTTATGAACAAATTGTTAGGCTCTGAGAAATTTTTCGGAACTTTGTCTTAATTGGAAGCATGTTGGAAGGAATACCTTCTTCCGGTTAACCTTATTTTATTAGGAACTTAAGGCCCAATGATTTTCGTTCGTTCTTTTAAGTAACCAGAAGTGTAGTCTTTGCTTTCATTAGAAGTTGTGTTTTTTACCATGTAATTATATGTAACCATTATAATTATCAAGGTTCAATCCGTTGTTTTTTCCTTGTCTTCAATTCTTTAATGGTTTATTTGTCGGATTTATGAAAGCAAGTGAGCTTGATGTGGTGGGTTACTTTGCTTGCTGTTGTTGTAGTTTTGGCGTACTGTGGTAAGTGATAATGCTTGATGTGGTGGTATTTTTGCGCGTTGTGGTGGATTTTGTGGTTTTTTCTTGCTTGATCAATAGAGTTTTGCTATGATTTCGTATTTACTACATAAAGCATTATAACCCACCACAAGCAGTGATTATCCACCACAGTACGCAAAAACTACCACCACAGCAAGCATAATAACCCACCACAAGTAGTGATTATCCACTACATTACGCAGAAACTACCACCACATCAAGCATAATAACCCACCACAGTAGTGATTATCCACCAAATTATGCAGAAACTACCACCACATCTAGCATAATAACCCACCACAAGTAGTGATTATCCACCACAGTAGTGGTTATAAATTCGCTTGCGTGAGACAACAAAAGTAAATTTCAATCACGAGACATCGTTCTTGTAAGGATAAAAAATGCTCGTTTCTTAAATGTAGGTACAAATTTCTTCCTTTGCACCACTTATAAGCAATCCCTGCTTGGACTTGCCTGCCTGGACCGAAGTGTCTATATCCCAAGGCTAAGGCATTATAGACACTTGGGAAACCAGGGTCAGAAACTCACCCCATGTAATGTCTGTGCAGTACGGTGGGGGATGTGCAGTACGGTGGCGGATGTTCAGTACGGTGGGGGGATACCATGATTGCCGTGGCGGATATTCAGTACGGCGGGGGGATACCGCCACGGCAATCATGGTATCCCCACCGTACTGAACATCCCCCACCGTACTGCAAGATGCCTCCCCACGGCAATCATGGTATCCCCCCACCGTACTGAACATCCCCCACCGTACTGCACAGACATTACATGGGGTGAAACTTTGCAGCGCGCGGCAAAATTTGTATTGTACTGTGAGGTACACAAATGTTTCTTGGAGATATCAGAAACTTTTTTGTCTCCGTAATTCGGGGACATGTTGCTTACTTGTCACTCGCATGCTTAGCCACCTTGAGAGACAACACTACAACAGGTTTGCTACTTGTGCCAATGTGAAATTTGCAAGCAAAGATTGCGGAATCCGGATGTGCGCTGGTAAGAAATCTGGGACCGAGTCCGCGCCAAATTTGAGAGGCTTGGAGAGAATTTGGCCTAGCCAGTGATCTTATCACCATCATCAGAGTCGCTTCATTCAGTTCGACAGGAGTGCGTTTTCATGAACCTGTGACTTCTTTATTAAATGTAAGTATTTTTACGACATACTTTCCACGTTCCTGGACATTCTTACTTCCAGATCTTAAAGTAATAAATAACTGGTTGCTAGCATCTAGACTATATCTATTTATGTTATTTTTGTTGTGTAACCGCTGTGGCGCTGTGTTTGGAGGAATGAAAGCAAAAAAGCAACACAAGTCCAAGCGAAGCAAGGCACGTAGGCCAGACCTTTTTTCGACCAACTCCAACTCGCAAGCTGAAAATTGTTATTACATTTTTAAGGTGCAGTACCTAATCATCATCAGTAAACTGTACAATTATTAGGGCAAAGGAAGCTATAGGTATACAGTGAATATACCTACATACAAACACAATGATACAATTTGATATTTGAATTTGAGGGTGTCAAGAGCGTAGTTAGGTTAACTTTGAGCCCAAGCCAGGGAAGTGTCACAGTTAGAGAAGGTCAAGGTCTTGTTCATTCATCAGCTTCTGAGGACCTATGGAGTGGTATGGACTAGGGCTAAACTTACCATTTCCTCCTCATTTGATTGAGGATGTTATTTTAGGAGTTGACTTGATAGGAAGTTTTCTGCCCTCTAGAAGACAGTAGAGGAAAGAAGTAAATTAAGGCAGAAATTTTGCCCAAATGAATCTTGTATGCATCAACTGCCTGATTCTTTTAATAGAATCACTGTTAGTTTATAAAATAAAAATGGTATTTTATTTTAATCAATAAACATAACTATTTCTAATACAGTAGAGAGAAACCTAGAAAATCATCTAAAAAATTTCCTAAAAAAAATATTGTCATCATGCAAACCCTGGTGGGGTTGTCAAAAAATAATATAAAAAATACCTAATTTCACATTTGCTAAGAACATCCTGTTAAGAATGATAGCTGCTTGGTAAAACCATTGAAACTTTAAACATATTTTTGACCAAAAATCAATCAGCCATAATTAGGCTGCTTAATTCCATTATCTAGCACAGCCAGAGGAGGGCTAGGTGGATAGTTGCTCATTCAACAATCGTCAAAACAAGTTTTGAAGATGCCCAACTAAAATGTTAAGCTCAAGCCAAACGTACTGAGCCTGTTTACTGAAAAAGTCCCAACACTGTTAAACAAGAAATTTTTAGTGTGTTTATTCCCCCATATTTGGACTTGTTTGGAGTTGTTCACTGTTGTTCAGTAAAATTTAATCTGGAGCAAACATGTTGGGAGAAAGATGAAAATTTTATATTTTCAAGGTGTTAATTTCTAACGTTCAGCAGATATTCAGTGTGTTTGCCACTCATTTGAAAAGAATTTCCATTCACGCTAAAGATGTTCAGTGAAAAGTTCACCATAAATGTTAATGGGCTTGGCCACCTGACAATGAACCGCACATGTGGGGTCTTGTTCAGAGAACATGTTTAAAACCTTTGGCTAGGGCTTTGCAATAGTACAGGATATACTTTGGAGTGATTGCTTATTTCCTCCTTGCACCCTAATTAAGCTCCTGCCAAACATAGCCAACATTTCACCCAACATTGGCCAACCTTCATGTTGTTGGACAAAGTGTTTGCAACATTTGGCCACCTTGTTGGGTAAGCGTACATCATGTTTTATGATGTTGACTGAAATTTGATCAGGGTCAAAGATTCATCCAACATTTCAGAATGTTGGCATCGTTTGACCACCCCTGCCAACAAATTTTGGCTCCATTCATGCATATAAGGTAAAGGCACTCGCCGCTGGCACGGAATAGTAAGCAAAACAATATTCTCATTCTTAAAGAACCTAGCTGCTAAACAACTTCTGGTTTTTCACATAGAAAATACTTAGAGTCGAATCAAAATGAAAAATTTCTGAAAGTAATCCTAGGCTCTTCAATCAAAATCACTTTTTTGGTAAGAATTTTTCCTGGCTTTTGCTCCTCCTTTTCTAAACTTCTGGCTTGCAACAGCTAAATAAATCATAAACAAAACTCATAATCAAAATTTTAAAAAAAATTTCGACCTTAGGCCTTCGTCTAAATCTGAAATATTTCTCAAGGGTGTTTTTTAAACATTTCCTCTAAGAAAAAGTTTTTTCTTCTCTAAGAAGCTGTCAAGTTGATGTTCGGGTTCAAAACTTCTTTATTCTTATTCACATGTCAATGGTTTGAATACTGTGTATGAAGTGTAACTATACACAGCCGCAACTTTCAATAATCAAATCTTTAATTTCCTTCATTTTGAAAGAGCCTCTGTCTTGGAACATTACAGGCAAACTCCTTGTTCTTGTTGCTGAGCAACAAAAACTTACTGGATCTCCGTTTTTTTTCGACCGAATATTGGAGTTATATCTCTTCAGAATCTCAACTCTATCTGATATATGCATACTGTATGTACCACACTGGCCTTTGCAAAGATATGCATCAAAATGCCTAGGTGCTATTATAACATGTCCGAGGCCTATTTCTGCAAAGCTTATTTTCAATGACTCTCTGCAGCATCTTGACTTCCCTGGTCTTTTGCAATCAGCATGTCTGTGTTGACGTTTCTTGATTTCTTCTTCTGTTTCAACTAGCAAATATGGCAGCTCTGTCTTGTTCTTGATGTGCTTTGATACCTTGAAATTGATAACCACAGATTGTTTCGCTGATTTTTCATGAAGCACCAACCGTCTCGTTATACTCAAGTTGAACAACTTGGCTACATTTGTACATCTCCACTGGTTTTCTTTACTAAAGCGTATCATTACTGTTTTCAAAAGAACCCTTGCGTTTCGTTGCTTTATTCTACCATAATCAATAGAAACTGCTAATGGTTTATGTCCGATAACCAGACTCTGTGGAACACAAAGTTTTGTTGTTATGATTTTTCTGTTTGTCTTGAAATGATGTTTGGGAATCTTCAAATTGAACGATGTCATGTTGTTATACCAACGTGCTTCTAAGAAGAAAAAGAAATGGATAAATACAATACAATTCATTCTATCTAACCAAATTTTTATTGCGAATATACTAAGGGTAGGTACTTTTGGAACTTTTAGCCTTCTAAAATAAAAAAAGATAGACTTCGGAGGCTTCCGATTCCAGACGCACAAAAGCACACTTTCTTGAAAAATGGAAGACTGTGGAGAATTGATTTGAAAGCGAGAATCTCTTGGAAATCTCTAAGGTATCTGCGAAATCTTCTAGCTCTGGAGTCAGGAGAGTTTAGGGCCTCTAAAGTCTTTGATTTTCTGGAGATTTCCCCAAAAGAATAGGCTTTCGATCACTCGAAAGTCTCCAGAAAAAATTATACACAGAAAGAGGTCTGAAAAGAACGCAACCTAAATGACGCAGGTACCTTAGAGTTCGTTCTTTTAGGATCTTTCTATGCTGGAGTCCTCAGAGCGATCGAAAGCCCATCCTTTTTGACAATTATCGAGGAAATCGGAAACTTTGCAGGCTCCAAATTCTCCTGAATCTAGAAGATTTCACAGACTTCACAGAGATTCTTGTTTCCAAGACAACTCCTCCAAGTCTTCCGCTTTTCAAGAAAGTGTGTTTTTTTGGGTCCGGAATCAGAAACTTGTGAAGTCGACTTTTTTCAGACTTTTTTGAGAACCCAAAAGACCGCACCATGAATCCCACAGAATAGGTACACTAGTTTTCTAGCGGCGCGTTCTCGTGCACAATGAAGTACCCCCTTGGAGTGTTTTGTAAAAGAGAGTATAGATCATAATCAAATGGACCCTTATGTTTGTAATACACTCTTTTTTATAAGAATATTCAGGCTCAGAATCATCCTATTGTTAAGAATATTGTAAGAATATTGCTCAGCCTCAGCTCCCATATTTGTCTCATTTTTCAACAGATGCCTGTTTTGCAGTGTAAGAACGAAACTTCATGATTGCTAACAACATTCTTATTGTTATAATAGTTAAATTTTTCTTTCGCTTACCATTTCCTCGTAATAAGATAACTTTTCTTTAAACTACACGCATTTTTTTTATAAGGAAGTTCGGCTCAGGGTCAGTACTGAAAATTCCTTAACTGATGGTGAAAATTTAGTACTCAATAGTCCTTAGCAATTCCTTAACTTCTTACTTTGTGATTCTTAAAAACAACCAATGGTCAAGGAAATATAGGTCATAAAGGTTTCAGAAGACGAGTAGAAATGAATACTGATTGAAAACCATTGGCGATAAGTATTGCTTGCTCTGTTAATTCAAAACTTCCTTTTTTTAATCGAAATGCTACGTTAAAGAAAAAGTCAGATTCCTTAGTAGTCTCCAGTCCAGTACTAGAAATTCCTTAAGTTTTTGTCAGAATATATTCAGGCTCATAACGAACATTTCTTAAGAATATCGAGACTGGACAAAATTTATAGTATTCTTATAAAAAAAGTGTATTAGAACACTTGAGCAACACCCACTCGCAACATAAACCGTTTGCTCTTTTTCTGTTTGCTGGCCAACTGATTTTGCGACTGCTTCGTAATAGCTTCTCTTGATTGGTTCAGGAATGGACTCTATGTTCGTCTGATAAACTCTTCCAGCATCTTTACGTGAATTGTGATAATCCAGCTCTTCAATCATTCGTTCTTTGATTTTCATGAGACGAAACAATGTTTTTCCTTTGCTTGCCTTCAGTGAACATCCCAAACAGAGACGCTTTGAGCTTGCACTCGTTCCCACACAATACGTTATGCATTGTGAAACTGCAATAAAGATGGCAAAGCAAACTACGGCATTCATCCTATCAGAGAGTCAGCTACCCTTACCCTGTCATGCACTCTCAAACATGAAATGCACAGAGCGTGCAAATCTGCCTATATACCCTTTGGGTCAAGCGTTGCTAGGATATGTTCCTTGCAGAAATTTATCGATTCTCGTTTATCATAAATTTCTTATCAATATTTTCAGATAAAAGCCTGGCGACAGTGATCAGACATTATTCCAGTTAATGTAATTGCCTGCAGGTTCTTGAACACGAAAATATACTGAAGGACACTTACAACCCAGGAATTTCTGTCTGGTTTACTAGTAAATGACTTGACGGTCGCATGATTCCAAGAGGTCTCATGATCAGTTCAGTACCCTATCCTACTGTAATTTGTAAAGTCCAGACGTGCCACCTTGCACGTTTGAAAGAGAGTTGCCAGTCGACCGCCTTCAAAAGGTAGATGCAATTCATATTCAAGGTGTATTTGTGGCCGCGATATTGAACATTGAGTCTTATTTGATGAATTTAAGCGCGTGATTCCGTGATTTCTAAATTATTTGCGCGTGAATTCGTGATTATAGGCTCCTCACCCAGGGTAATGTATGTGTAGTACAGTGGAGGGTGTGCAGTACGGTGGAGGATATTCAGTACAGTTGGTACAGTGGAGGGATATCATCAGTACGGTGGAGGGATATCATCAGTACGATGGAGGGATATCATCAGTACGATGAAAGGATATCATCAGTACAGTGGAGGATGTTCAGTACAGTGGAGGGATATCATCAGTACGGTGGAGGGATATCATCAGTACGCTGGAGGGATATCATCAGTACAGTGGAGGATGTTCAGTACAGTGGAGTTTTTTAATCAGTAGTATGGTGGAGGATGTCCAGTACAGTGGAGGGATATCATCACTACGGTGGAGGGATATCATCAGTACAGTGGAGGATGTTCAGTACAGTGGAGGGATATCAGGGATATCATCAGTATGGTGGAGGATGTTCAGTACAGTGGAGGGATATCATCAGTACGGTGGAGGGATATCATCAGTACAGTGGAGGATGTTCAGTACAGTGGAGGGTTATCATCAGTACGGTGGAGGGATATCATCAGTACAGTGGAGGATGTTCAGTACAGTGGAGGGATATCATCAGTACGATGGAGGGATATCATCAGTACGGTGGAGGATGTTCAGTGCAGTGGAGGGATATCATCAGTACGATGGAGGGATATCATTAGTACGGTGGAGGATGTTCAGTGCAGTGGAGGGATATCATCAGTACGATGAAGGGATATCATCAGTACAGTGGAGGGATATCATCAGTACGATGGAGGGATATCATCAGTACGATGAAAGGATATCATCAGTACAGTGGAGGATGTTCAGTACAGTGGAGGGATATCATCAGTACGGTGGAGGGATATCATCAGTACGCTGGAGGGATATCATCAGTACAGTGGAGGATGTTCAGTAAAGTGGAGTTTTTTAATCAGTAGTATGGTGGAGGATGTCCAGTACAGTGGAGGGATATCATCACTACGGTGGAGGGATATCATCAGTACAGTGGAGGATGTTCAGTACAGTGGAGGGATATCATCAGTACGGTGGAGGGATATCATCAATATGGTGGAGGATGTTCAGTACAGTGGAGGGATATCATCAGTACGGTGGAGGGATATCATCAGTACAGTGGAGGATGTTCAGTACAGTGGAGGGTTATCATCAGTACGGTGGAGGGATATCATCAGTACAGTGGAGGATGTTCAGTACAGTGGAGGGATATCATGGGTATGTTGGAAGGTGTTCAGTACAGTGGAGGGATATCATCGGTACGGTGGAGGGATACCATAGAGATTTCAAAAAGTGCAACTTTTTTGATTTACTTAATTAGGCCTAATTAGACATTAATTAAGGGGTACTTTCGTGAAAATTTTGAAGGCCCATCTTGGATTCGTGTTCTTCGACCATTTTTTAATAGATTCCAATTAAAAAACCCAAGGTTACCCTCTTTGCTAGATTGTTGCGAAAAAAATCCTACCTAGTGTTCGCAAGCTGTGCTTTTCACGCAGATTATAAACATTGTCTGCCATCTGATTTGTTGATAGGCTACCCTGAAATAGTTTATTTAGAAGATTTTCAGTTTCATTTAGGAAGTCAAGAAACCGTCAAAAACCCTAGTTTGTTGAAACCCTTCTATAACAGGTCAACCAAAGTTTCTTGTCAAAATGTGTTTATAAAGGTGCTCTAATTTAAGGCTGCACGATTTCCAAGTTACTTTGTTGACGCCATTCGGCAATTTTGTCTTTATGAATTAATTTTATTTAAGCATATAAAAGGGCTAATTACAAAAATTAATGAAATTAACCTGTAACACTGGACTTTTGATAACAAAACTCAATGTGGTAGAAAAGGAAAAAGCTATTTGTTGCCTTTTTGCTGACTCATACGAGAATAAACAAGAGAAATTGGCTTCGGTTTCCCTAGGCACTTTTACTCCCTTACACGTTTTTTAAGAAACCGGTTTATAAGAAACCTAGAACTAGACACCCCAAAAGTTAAGAAACTTTTAGAACTAGGAGGAAGGAGTTAAGAAACTTAAGAAATTTTTGTGTCAGTTTTCCAACATACTGATTTCACATTTGTGGACGTAGTAATCAATTCTCAAGCATTTCCGTGCGATTTCTCGCACCAGCATGACTAATTCTTTGTAATACAATAATATTAATAATTTGCTTGCTATATTCACGTTTTTTATCGTTTTTACTGCAATTTATTTCCATTAAATTAAGAAACTGTAAAGAAACTTTTAGAACTAAAATTGGGCCAAAAATTAAGAAACTTTTAGAACTAGACCCCGAGCCAGGTTTCTTATAAAAAAAACGTGTAGCAGGCAGTGAAATAGCATTTCAGCACAGGCGTTCCAACTCCTAACACTTTCAGCAGCCATTGTAGTTCTAAAAGTTTACCTTGAACACATTGTGACATTTCAGCAGCAAGATCCAATCACAACCGAGAAAGGTGATCACGTGATTATATTTGGCGGGAAAAGTAATTGCGAGTGTCGCGAGTGAAAAACGTCATCTTTCAGACCTTGAGCACATCGTGACATTTCAGCGTTGTTCAAGCAGGGCGACCCAATAGCAAACGAGAAAAGTAATCATGTGACATTATTTTGGCGGGAAGCTCTCTATGGGAGAAGCGCAATCGATTGAATTTTATTCCCTGTGCTCCAACTGCAAAGTCTCTGTTTGAATTTGGCCTAAAAGACCCAAATTTCAGTCTCGTGTTTCCCATAAAGATTTTGCCTTTAAGATTTTGCTGTAGCTTCTTATGCAAAAAGCTGTTAGGTCCCCTGTCATGTAACGATAGAATAATGTCCTAGTAGCATTAGCAAGAAGATTTTGAAAGAGAAAAATTGAAATTCAGTAAATTCGTTTAAATTTGTAAAATTCCAATATTCTTTTAAAATTAAAGTATAAACGTGTTAATAAAATATCACCATTTTCCAAATTCAATTTGTGATATTAAATAGATTAAGAATCCCATAAAATTGCGTATCTGATTTTCAACATAAAATGTTATTGTAGAAATTGCAAATTAAAAAACTAAAACAAAACTAAATTTGAAATTTTTTTAAATTCTTAAAAACTTAATGAAAAATTCACACGCTACATTTAGTAGATTTACCTGGAAATTTCTAACTATTATACAGTGCTATATCTACAAATTTTAATGATAGAATAGTAATAATAATAATTTATCATAATACTACAAAATAGCTGCTATGTACTGCTACAAAATGATGCTGCAAAACGACATGTGTAGTATTATATATTATTATTATTTTCGTTATTATTATCATTACTATTGTATTAATCTCAAATTCGTTGATCTATATACAATATTGTACATAATGGCTTTATAATAGGATACACTCTTTTTTATATAAGAAACTAAGATTTTTTTCAGTACCCAAAGTTTCTCAATTTTTGGAGGGTTTTCGTTTCGAAAGTTTCTAAGCAGTTTCTTAGGGATCAAAATTTTTGTGCCAAAACAGGTAATTGACACTTAAATTTGACAAATAGAAGGAGCAACTTCTTTTGTAAAAATAGACACAACGTGGAACAAAAGTTCTTTTCTCAAGGTCTTTTTTTCTGAGGTTGTTGATAACTGCAAGTTTCTTATCATTTTGGATCGAGTACTGAAAGTTTCTCAACCAATATTGATTTCAGTACTGAGTTTCTTATTATAAACGAGTTTCTTATAAAAAAGAGCGTATTTACGAAAAATTATTGTAGATTTATGATTAATTTAAGTCCCAAATTTTATCTTCGTTGCCTTATAAATCCAATAGTAACGTCCTTCATTCCAATGGTATGCTTGACTCCAACTGTACTATGACATTTACGAGTCAGGTAGACTTGTCGTACGACAATCGGTCTGCATTTGATATGACATTTGTTCAGTGGACAACGAGCCTGTGGAATTATCCTTGGAGTCCGCTGGTCATCTCTGTCTGAATGGTCCATCTCGAAGGGACAATGCTTTGACTGTTTGATTGACAGATCGGTAGAGCTTTCTGTGATTTGTTCAATGTCTCCTTCAAGCACAATGTTATTGCTTAAAATGTCACTTAATACTAACTTCGGATGTTTGATTTTCAACTCTTTTCCTTGGCAGTCCTTTATCGTTTGTTGACGAGGCAATGCATCTACATGGTTCCAGTTTATGCATACGGCAAGAAGCACACCGAATAGCTGCGTCAGCTGTAAAGAAAGCGAAAGGTCGTAATAAGATGCAGTGTCAAGGTATTCTATCATATTATTTTCTATTTAAACTTATTATATTATTTCCATTGAAGGCTGTCGTCCTACCTTTAGACTTGCCCCAAGTCTATTTCTTAATACACTTTTTTTTTCAATAAGCAACTTGACTTTGGTCCAGCCCTCAAGAGTTGCTTAATAAATCTAGGATTTCAGCCGTCACAGAATGCCTGGTACCCCCTAAAACCTCTTATTTTGGCTCTTTTCTGGCTTCTAAATGTAATTGACAAGTTTGCAAGGATGTACAGTATAAAGAAAGCTATTTCACCAGAAATTTTAGCACAATCTCAGCCCTGGTTGCTTATTGAACAGTTGCTTATTAAAAAAAAAAGTGTATCCTTCTCCAAAAGTCCATCATTCCGTTGAAACAAAGGTGGGTGCGAGAGAAATAGACTTGCACCTTTCCAGCAGTCATGAATGGACCGGTGGAGAACCAATTAGATTGCGCTGTTACCGGTCCGAAAAGCCGTATTTTCAAACACCATATAATAAGGTATATTAAGTAACGGAGCTAGTATTCGAGATGGCAAAAGAGGAAGGGAGCTAGTACTATAGAGAGTATTAGTGTTTGCTATTTAAAGCTGGTGATATAGAACATTATGGAAAGAAGGGGTAGTATTGGGAAAAGAGTAAAAAATGATAATTGATGAATATTAGAAACAGAGACTGTATTGGAAAGTATTAGAGCTATAATAAAGAGAATATTAGAGAAACAGACGGAATATCAAAGTAACGCAGAAATTAAACTAATATGAATTATATCAAAATGCATTCTTTAAGCTAAAAAAATCAATAGCTTTGATAAAGCGGGCCTTGCCCACTACGGTGACACTATGGTGAGGCTACAATAGTCCTTATTAAGAAATAATCACGAGTAATCATACTTACGATAGCTAAGTAGTTTGAAAAAATATGGCGGGGAGTGAAACACATATACTTTTTTGGGGAATAAATGTGATTTTATAACGATATTATATAAAAAATTTATTCTAAAAATATGCCATATAAAACATTTTGCAATAAAAATCAGTTTGACTCACAAAATTTAACTCCATATTCTCGTTGGATCGTTTGATTGCTGTTATATTTTATAACTAGTGTCCGATTTTCTCTTGCTTCTTGCTACATGTGCAGTTATTTCAAGTAATGTCCCCATGCATCGTGCTATTTTTATATATCAGGGTACAGCGTGGGTTGAGTTTGTACCAGAAAGTTAGTCTAATTGTTGAATGACCATAATTATTCTCATAGAAATAAATCTTATAGAAATAACAAAATCGCTCTAAAAACCAATCCTTTTAGATAATGAAAAGTTTCTTGGGCTGGGCACACGCTACTATCGCTCTCAAAACTTCTTGTAATTCTACTTTTGCAGTTTCCGGGGGGTTCGGTCATTGATTTTGCAATCAGACACTATGCATGACAATTGCGAGAAACGCGAAGCTTAGTGGAAAACAAGGGTTTTATCATGATGTTTTTGATAAGTTAAGTCGTATTTTGATTTATAACACTATATCATGCAGCATACATCATATAATTAATAACATAGGATTGATAGTCTTTATTTCTCTCATTATGTTTCACTAATTTCTACATTCATGGTTTGTATAGTTCCCCCCGTCCCGCTGTCTGGTTATCTAATTTCCCGTTTCACTAAGATAAAAGACCTCTATAGCTGGTCACGTGATATGACGAAATGCGCTCATTGTGCGTCGAAACGGTTTCTCTTGTACGGTTAATCGATTGTTTCGGTGAGAAGAAGTCTGTGCATTCCTTCCATTACTGCCTATTTACGTAATTCTTTGCTTCTATGCCTTGTTCTCAAGAAACGGGATCTTCTATTGTTTCAATCACCGTCTTACCTTCCACCTGAATTAGCTCAATCTATTTATGGGTATTCCCTATACCCGGGAAAATTCTTTTCTTAGATAATCGGACCTGAGGCCCTGTTCTGAGGCTGCACAGCTTTGTGAAAATGTTTTGCAAAATTTTTGGTCGCGGTGTACGCCTTTTAATTAGAAAATTCGGAATGACCGTAGCTCTCAAACTTTCTTAGCTATAGCTACTTCATTAACTATATCGTTGTCTTTTGTACCCTTGGCATGGCATTGAGGAGCCGAGTAATACTTTTTGATGAAAAATATAACTTTTGTACTAACTGATTAATTTAAATGCTTAAACTCAGGGTTTTATAGGCGTTAGCCTTTTGCCCCTTAATTACATTTATATTATATTATTATATTATTATAAACCATTGACTTTCTTATAAAAACTGAGGAAAATAGCTCTGGTGCGAGGTCTGGTTCCTCAATCCTCAATTTAGGTTCCTCAATCCTCAATCCTCACTATGTACTTTTTTCTCTCATTTTCGCATCTTAAGTTAAAAGTTTTGAATCCCGTGGTAATTTGCCTACTGTATCTCAGACGGGGAGGGACAGCTAGGTGGACTGCAGCCTTGTAGAAAAGTGATCTTTACGAGACTCGGACCAACGATCTATTGATTTTGTCACTGTGACCCAAGTGCTTTGAGCACTCGACCACGCCCCTTCTCCTTAACCAGTCAGCAATGATAATCGGACCCTCTGTTTCCTAGTAACATTTTATCGTTGTCTTACGTTCTCTCAACCATGTCTGAACTGTACGGCCTTTTCTAGAGCAACTTAAGCGGCCTAAGTAATTTCCGTTCGCTTATGACATCATAAGCGTCTTTTTTCAAAGCGTGTCATGGTATGAAACTGTTTCGGGTTTGCGGGCGAGAAAAAACCTGTCTGCTTGTACAATCGCATGTAGAGAGTCTGTACAGCCTGTACAATCGGGGGGGTCGCCCGATTCCATTTTTTTTACACCCGCATTCAACCTTTTTGCTTTTTTCTTTTTATCGACTTTGTTTTTGCTTACACCGAAAGTCTATTGTGAAAAACTAGCGGGGTCTACATTGAAATTAGATTTTTTCTTGTCGAATTCTCACGCAGAGTATCTTATGCTCTTGTTCTCGTTTCAATTGACTTTGTATCGGCAGCGGTGTGTTTTTTATGTTAATTTCAAAGCGCTGTTGTTATTCAAGGGGAAGAAGCGGCTTACCAAAGCGATACCTTGATCCGTTTACTACTGCTTTCTACATAAGGAATGCAGTTTTCTGATGCAAGAAAAACTGCGTAGCTTGTTGTAGATGTAAGAACAGCCATTCATATTCATCCTATTTTTCCTGTATGAGGGTAAGGTGTACAAGTTTTTTATAAGAAACAAATTTATAGGAAACCTGGATCTAAACTCTCGTAAAATTTTTGAAACTTTACAATATAGAACTACATTAAAATAATCAAGAAACCTGTGATATTTAAACTCAGCTTTTATCAGCGAAACATTTTCGGACATTTTCACTCTCTCATCTCTCTTGCCCCTTTTCCTGTCTTCCTTTGTTTTGAAAATAACGCGCTTTTTGGTAAAACAATTTTTTTTTTAAATGAAGATCAAGCAAGAAAAAACACAAAATCCACCTCAGTATGCGTAAAATACCACCACATCAAGCATATATCCGTACGTAAAAAGTACCACCACAGTCGTACGTATACACCACAGTAGTGTGTGTAGTTTCACTAGCATGACTTTAGAGCAGATGATTGGGAAACGAGAATCTCTACAAAGTCTGGGAAATATTTCAGGTCTGGAGTCATGAGGGATTGGAGCGTGCAAAGTCTCGGATTTCCCCGAAAGCCGTTCAAAAGATCGGGCTTTCGATCTCTTGAAAGTCTCAAGAAAATAGAAGAGGCAGAAAAGGATCCCAAAATAAGATAGTTTTTTGGATGTTTGAAAGCGTCGGGATCACTCCGTCTATTTACTCACCAGGCCTACTCCTACATGGGTCCCACTCGTGTTTCCTACTTAGGGGTCCTACTCAAGCTCAACACCCAACTCATTGTTCCATATTTCCGATTACGTTTAATTCATGTCCTCCATTCCTGTATTTGTCCATTAATCCAGACTTTCATTCATGCTTTTATTATTATTATTCTTTTATCTCCATTTTAATTGCCCTGCTATGCCAGGAACGCGTGTAATCCTTGATAAGTCTAATTGCATAAAAAATTCAGTTTCTGATCTACACAGGTCAGCAGACTTTTTGCAAATCTTCCTCAGCTTAAGGAATACGTAATCTCATATCTAATTTTACCGTCATGAAGAAAAAATGCAATTCTAATGCAAATTTCAATCTAAATTGGAACTGTATTCTCAATATGTATTTATTTGATCATACATGTTTTTATTTCAGTCTGCATGTTTCTTATTTTTCAAGCGATTATTCACTAACTTGTCACTCCCTACCCTTCTCGAAAACATGTTTAATATGCGTCCCCAGACAAGGGCTTTACGCTGATGAACTTTGCTTGTGCGTATCTCAAATAGTTTCGGAGAATGGTGATAGCAAAACGTTTGACCCAAATTTCAGCCTGGTGTTTCTTACAAATGTTGTTCTCACCCCGGGTAATGTCTGTGTAGTGCAGCAGAGGGTGTGCAGTGCAGCAGAGGGTGTGCAGTACAGCGGGGGTTGTGCAGTACAGTCGAGGATATTCAGTGGTGCAGTGGAGGAATATCAACTGTACCAGTACGGTGGAGGGATATCATTAGAAAAGTGGAGGATATTCAGTAAAATGGAGAGATATCATCAGTACAATGGAGGGATATCATCAGTACAGTGGAGGATATTCAGTACTGTGGAGGGATATCATCTGTACAGCAAGTCAGTACTGAAAACCTTCCACCGTACTGATGATATCCCTCAACTGTACTGATGGTATCCCTCAACTGTACTGAATATCCTCCACTGTACTGCGCACCCTCCATTGTACTGTACATTACCCGGGGTGGTTCTTATAAAAAAGACGTGTATTCATCAGAGGCATATCCAGGACGTTAGTTGTAGGGATCTTGTTGATACACTTTTGGTAAATAAAAATCATCATATCATAATTGACACTGAAATCGTATTGCGTTCGGTATAAAAATGCATATATCAATACCGAAAAAACAGGTTATTTCTGGGTAAAATTTAAAGTTATTAGAGGGTATAAAAGAGGTCCGAAAAACTCTGAAATCGTATTGCGTTCGGTATAAAAATGCATATATCAATACCGAAAAAACAGGTTATTTCTGGGTAAAATTTAAAGTTATTAGAGGGTATAAAAGAGGTCCGAAAAACTCTTAGGCGCATCCCTGTATATTGGGGTCAACTATGGTGCGCCTTTCTACGTATATAGAAAGCCTATCTACTGTATATTTATATACAATGCGCTCTTTTTTATAAGAACCAGTACATTTTGACCGAGGCTGGCTGTTCTTAAGTTTTTTTACTTTCTTGAGCCTGAAACGTTCTTAATCTATTCTTAATTCCTCGGTTACTCAGACAGAAACATCTTTCACTGCATGTCTAGAGTGGTACTAGGTTCGTCTTAAAATGCAGCATGCTTGTTTTTTTTTTCTTTGTTCGCTTGCTTTTTACCTTCGGTCTGGTGGTCTTACCTTAATATTAAGTCATATTCAGCCGATATTCTTAGCTTATGAAAAGGGCAGCGTCAGCTTGACCTAATACTTTGTTCTTAAAACCGGGCGAAATCCAGGCTCGTGTTGTTACCAAATTGATCTTATAAAGAAAAGAATGTACATTACAGAGTTGCCAGAAAATTTTGACCGTTCTACCAGCCTGACATTAATAGGTTTCTACATTCCTGTCCCTAAATGTAATACATTCTACACTCTTTTTTTATAAGGAACCTACCTTAAGGCCTAGTTCTCAAAGTTCCTTATTTTTGGACCTCTTTTGAGGCAATTGTAGTTCCAAAAGTTCCTTAATAGTTCCTTAATTTTAACTGCACATACAGTGGTCTCAACAATAAAAGAGAGACACTTGCATGTAAGCAGAGCTCGAGAATACTCAAGGAAACATTGGATACATGCTTAACGTACAATTTATGTGGCTTTCGACTGCAAATGAATAGAACCGGCTTTCTAATTCTTGATTATTTGCAGTGATAAAAGCATTCAACATTGAAAAGTTCCTTAATGATTTTCTCTTTAGTAGTATAAGTTCTTTAAATTTTCGGGCCTTCTACATGTAGGTTACTTACAAAGTGGTTCCTTATTAAAAAAAAAGAGTGTAAGAGATAACTGTAGGTAAGGGTGGGGCTTGTTGCCATGAGGATAGGTTATCACAGCCTTATTTTCAACAGAAAGCTACGGTATAATCCTTTTATGACATACTTGAAGGGACCTTTACATTTGGTGCGTTATAAGTCAAGTATTTCATACCGGGTTACAGTTGAACCTCGATAACCCAACAACAGATCTCAACAACACGGTGAAACTTAGAGGAAAGATATGGTCGTTTAAGTATGCCCGAAAATGTTTCCACTGTTTATCGCAGTTTTGAAGTTTTTTACAACTTAAAGACTATTCAAATAATCTTTTAAGAACATTAATTATAAGAAAAATCCTTATAAACTGGTTAGCCTAGCAATAAAACCAACATTCTTCTATTTTCAATGACTACACGTTTTTTTTAGAAAATCTTATATACTAAAGTAGTAAGGGGATTATGACACCATTTTGTCACGCGAACTCCTCTCTTACCGTAGAAGCTACGGTGCTGGCGCTTGCACCTCAAGTTGCCGCCTGTGGGGTAGGCGTAGAGTTTGAAGTCATTTTTTGCAAACGTGCTCCCGCTTCTAGGATAATTGGGGCTCACCCTTCTTTGATCTAGAATTTCGTGCCATGAAGAACAATGGGTCTGTTGTTTTCACAGCGGGAATAATCCGTTTCCTAATCCCTCCTCCAATACTGAAAGACAGGGCAATAGTTCTGTTTTTTACAATCAGCTTTAGCGAGAAAGTCCTTTAGCTATTAGTATTATTCTTTTTGCTTGGTTGTGTATAATTTCTGTTCGCTTTTACGATATTCAAAGGAGAAAATTCTTGGTTTTTTTCTTTGAACGAACACATTCGGGGACCCTTTCCTTAACCCTTCCCCTGGACTGAAAGGCAGGGCAATAGTTCTGTTTACAGTCAGCTTTAGCGAAAAAATCCTTTAACTATTCGTATCATTCGTGTAGCTTGGTTGTGTATAATTTCTGTTTGTTTTTTCTGTTTTCAAAGGAATACATTCTTGGTTTTTTTTGAAAGAACACATTCGGGGGTTTGGGCAACAGCTCTGCTTATAAAAATAGTAAAGGCAAAACATGCCCTCATGGCCAAAGGCTACAATTGTTCTGTTCATTTAGCCGAAAAGACAAACAGAACAGAATGCTCGAATTCAAATATCCACATTGCATGTCGATCTCACATCACATTGCAATTACAAATATTACATATGCCCGTTTGACATTTCCCTACATTTGGTTGCTGCAGACTTCACGACTTGCTTCGCTGCACGAAACTTTGACATTTCTGTACATTTGGATTCCCTTTTAGTTTGTTTCTTTGAACGAAAACATCCTGCTACAGTGAGTGGGCGCACCCCTTGATGCCCCTGCCACATCAGTATTTCTGACATTCCTACTGGTCACAGAGCAGCTAATACGAAGGTTTCCTCTACATCGATCATATGATAAATTTTTCAGTGGATCTATTCAAGCTCGCAAATCATCGAAAACTTGCATTGTGAGAAACAGTTCATTTTCAGACAATATAACACGACTTTATGTAAATGATCTTTTGTCAAAAATAAACATTTTACCTAGGTTAGATTAAATGGCTTTTGTATGATTTACAGATTAAAAACCCAGTAAATTATTTTTTAATGGGCGTGGCTTTCATAAAAATGGGCGTGGTCCAAAAAAATTTCTACTCCTCCCCACTTTTTTAGGGCTGGTGCCGCCTCTGTATCCCACAGTAAAATTGTCTCGACCATTAATGTATGGTCAGTCATATTAGAGAAGTGTATTGAGCAGGATTGAAGACACTTTGAATATTATTTCACTGAAAGAATGAGTTATTGATTTTTCTGTTTTGTTGCGTAAGGATTACGTAAGAGTATAAAGTTGCATACACACTTTTTTTATAAGAATTCAGTCTACTGACTCTTTGATACAGTACAGTAACTCTTTTTATTATTAAAATAACAAATGACAAAGATTTGACTTATTTCTCTTGATCTTCAGGCCAATTTACAACATTGATGATTAAGAATAATTTAAGAATATTTTCAGGCTCAAAATCGAATAAGCTTAAAAATAATCGAGGCTCGGCAAAAAATAAGGTATTCTTATAAAAAAAAGTGTGTATTTTGTTACAGTACGTTTTTGGACTGTAAAGTTTTAAAGTCAATTTATTCAGAGATACTAACCCATATCCTCATGATATTTACATGATATATCTCACTTAAGTTGAATATCATGTAATATTAATTTCATGAAATTCCAACTTACGAATAAATTATTTATAAATTATTTAGTTAGGGGTCCCTTTTTGGGCCACCCTGTAGTATCGTTACGGTCACTAACAGTGCCTTCTACCTGCCATGTATAGAACGTAAAAGGACTGCGTCCGTCCATGATTCACGGACACCAACGTCCTTCTCCACTCACAGCACTGTAAACGCTAAAACTTCATTCCACTTCAAGACTAAGCCATTCGTGCAGACAGTCATTGAAGCTAAGTTAAGACTAAGCAGTCTAAAAGCTTCAAACAGTTGATGCAATACCTCCGTGATACAATACTTCCCCAAACCATGTATACAATCAAACTCAATTTCCCGTCTACATTCACGTCCACTTCGTATAACAGTGGATCTTTCTTCTACGCTAAGGGCAACATGAGTCACCACTGAAACTGTTTTGCTTCATACTTTTCTAGCAGTGATCGTGTCCTCTCATCAAATTGATTTGTAATTTACAATGACCCCGTTCAGAAACAACCCTTCCAAGGCGGGGGTCCAAAGTGACCCGCGGAGCGCAAAAGCCCGACCCGAGGCGCGCGCAGCGCGCCTCGGGGCAAGGGCTAGTCTTATATACTAAAGTAGTAAGGGGATTATGACACCATTTTGTCACGCGAACTCCTCTCTTACCGTAGAAGCTACGGTGCTGGCGCTTGCACCTCAAGTTGCCGCCTGTGGGGTAGGCGTAGAGTTTCAAGTCATTTTTTGCAAACGTGCTCCCGTTTCTAGGGTAATTGGGGCTCACCCTTCTTTGATCTAGAATTTCGTGCCATGAAGAACAATGGGTCTGTTGTTTTCACAGCGGGAATAATCCCCTTTCCTAATCCCTACTTCAATACTGAAAGACAGGGCATTAGTTCTGTTT
Source organism: Chrysaora quinquecirrha (assembly GCA_014526335.1). Classification (NCBI taxonomy): domain Eukaryota; kingdom Metazoa; phylum Cnidaria; class Scyphozoa; order Semaeostomeae; family Pelagiidae; genus Chrysaora; species Chrysaora quinquecirrha. The sequence goes on along the minus strand of JACTAT010000042.1, from coordinate 1,618,060 downwards.
TTTACAATCAGCTTTAGCGAAAAAGTCCTTTAGCTATTAGTATTATTCTTTTTGCTTGGTTGTGTATAATTTCTGTTCGTTTTTACGATATTCAAAGGAGAAAATTCTTGGTTTTTTTCTTTGAACGAACACATTCGGGGACCCTTTCCTTAACCCTTCCCCAGGACTGAAAGGCAGGGCAATAGTTCTGTTTACAGTCAGCTTTAGCGAAAAAATTCTTTTACTATTCGTATCATTCGTGTAGCTTGGTTGTGTATAATTTCTGTTTGTTTTTTCTGTTTTCAAAGGAATACATTCTTGGTTTTTTTTGAAAGAACACATTCGGGGGTTTGGGCAACAGCTCTGCTTATGAAAATAGTAAAGGCAAAACATGCCCTCATGGCCAAAGGCTACAATTGTTCTGTTCATTAAGACGAAAAGACAAGCAGAACAGAATGCTCGAATTCATATATCCACATTGCATGTCGATCTCACATCACATTGCAATTACTAATTTTACTTTTGCCCGTTTGACACTTCCCTACATCTGGCTTGCTACAGAATTCACGACTTGCTTCGCTGCACGAAACTTTGACATTTCTGTACATTTGGATTCCCTTTCCTAATCCCTCCTCTACAACTGAAAGGCAGGGCAATACATTGCAATTACAAATATTACTTATGCCCCCTTTTTTTCGATATTCGAAGAAACAATTCTTGGTTCGTTTATTTGAACGAACACTTTTGGGGACCCTTTCTTTATCCCTTCTCCGGGACAGAAAGGCAGGGCAATAGTTCTGTTAACAGTCAGCCTAGGCGAACAAATTCGTCAACTGTTCGTATAGCTTGGTTGTGTATAATTTCTGTTTGTTTTCTCGATATTCGAAGGAAAAAAATCTTAGTTTGTTTCTTTGAACGAAAACATCCTGCTACAGTGGGTGGGCGCACCCCATGATGCCCCTGCCAGATCAGTATTTCTGACATTCCTACTGGTCACAGAGCAGCTAATACGAAGGTTTCCTCTACATCAACAGCACTTTCCAGCGTCGCAGATTTACCGGTGCCATGTCACCTCATTGTCAGTAATCTCCCTTCCATACGAAGGTCTCTTGAAAAGTACAGGGTGGCCCAAAAAAAGAGACCCGCTTAGGTAAATAGTTTCTGAATAAATTTTCCCAAGGAGTAATTTTAATAAATTTATACACGGCAATATTTAAGTCAAGTGCGCTATCGTGTAGAAATATGTTAGTGATAAGAGCTTCCATCTCGGCACAATGGGAAATGAAATTCATGATGTCCAAAACCAGCTGTTTATATTCCATCATTGCGTACTGTACTGCAATCGTTCGTGAAGGCGAATAATTATCCCAGAGTAAAATTGTCTCGACCATTAATGTATGGTCAGTCATATTAGAGAAGTGTTTTGAGCAGGATTGAAGACACTTTGAATATTATTTCACTGAAAGAATGAGTTATTGATTTTTCTGTTTTGTTGCGTAAGGATTACGTAAGAGTATAAAGTTGCTTATTTTGTTACAGTACGTTTTTGGACTGTAAAGTTTTAAAGTCAATTTATTCAGAGATACTAACCCATATCCTCATGATATTTACATGATATATCTCACTTAAGTTGAATATCATGTAATATTAATTTCATGAAATTCCAACTTACGAATAAATTATTTATAAATTATTTAGTTAGGGGGTCCCTTTTTTTGGGCCACCCTGTAGTATCGTTACGGTCACTAACAGTGCCTTCTACCTGCCATGTATAAAACGTAAAAGGACTGCGTCCGTCCATGATTCACGGACACCAACGTCCTTCTCCACTTAAAGCACTGTAAACGCTAAAGCTTCATTCCACTTCAAGACTAAGCCATTCGTGCAGACAGTCATTGAAGCTAAGTTAAGACTAACCAGTCTAAAAGCTTCAAACAGTTGATGCAATACCTCGGTGATACAATACTTCCCAAACCATGTATACAATCAAACTCAATTTCCCGTCTACATTCACGTCCACTTCGTATAACAGTGGGGCTTTCTTCTACGCTAAGGGCAACATGAGACACCACTGAAACTGTTTTGCCTCATACGTTTCTAGCAGTGATTGTGTCCTCTCATCAAATTGATTTGTAATTTACAATGACCCCGTTCAGAAACAACCCTTCCAAGGCGGGGGTCCAAAGTGACCCGCGGAGCGCAAGCGCGCCTCGCGCAGCGCGCCTCGGGGCAAGGGCTAGTGGTTTATAAAAACATAGTGTTCAACATCTTAAAAATTTAAGAAAGTTCAACACTGGATATAGACTCACGACACGAGTCTCTAGTTTACGCTCCCCTTGTTTTGATTTGTCATTTTGATTTGTCACACTGAACGATTGTACAAAACAACAACAACAACATCGAGCGCAATAGTGGGACTTATGTAGTGAGTCTATACTGGATATAGACAAGTTCCAGTACTTTTCAACTAGACTGATAAATACTGTAAATCCTAAAATAAACGCCTTCCTTCTTTTAAAGGCCTCCCTCTAACTACCGCCCCCCTTTAAAAACAAAAATATTTTATAAACGCCTCCCTCTTTTTAACACCTCCCTCTTTTAAACGCTTTCCCTGGTAGGGGCAGTTAATAGAGATGTCTTAGAATCTCTACTATCGAGTTAGAACCTTTTGGATCGGCTACGGTGTGTGTATGTTCATATGTAACAACGAAGAGAAAGCAAATGATTTTATGTATAAATTTTTTGGTAATAGTACAAGTTTTAATGTTCTACGTTTTTCTGTCAAGAATGAAGATAAATACCCGTTGTTTGAAGATAAAATAATTCAGTTTGTAAATAAACGCCTCCCTCTATTAAACGCCTCCCACTAACAAACGCCCCCGTCCAAACTAGGAAAATTTTATAAAGGCCCAGGGCGTTTATTTGAGAATTCACGGTAAGCTCACAAATCAGCTCTAGGCTTCTTAGTATTTAATATTGATCTACGACTGTGACGATGGAAATAATTTCTTTTGACAACAAACCCTGCCCTCCCCTACTGTAATTCTTTTTCAAAAGTATAAACTTGCAGTCCGCATACGACCAACAAAAAATTATAACAATGATTTTACCTAGAGATGGAGTGGGTCATGCTGAAGGAGCGAAACAAAAAGCTTGTTAAATTCAAATAAGAAGTACGGTACTTAAATTAGAAATACATCATTGAAACCTCTAGTGTTAGGCATTCAGCGTGGTAATTGTTAGCTGCCTACACGTACAGTACTCGTGGGTTACTAAGAATTCTCTGTGACATAATGGCAATGGTTAACTTACAGAAAGAATAAATATTTCAATGACAGATGACGCATAAAAACCGTATGTCCCACTGGCCTTTTAGAACATGGCTATGGTCTCGCAGTAGTTTCGATTTCCCAATTTCTCGGAACACTGGGGAATCGAAAATAATCGAATCATCTCTTTCAAATATTTCACATGGCCATTCTCGTACCATATATTTCTTTAATTTTTTCTGAATATCTATGTAAGAAATTGCCTGGTTTCGAGACTTGATTTTCTGAAGACTTACGGAAAATGTTGATGACGCTGGCGGAAAAAAGCATTCAGATTTGCAACAAAACATATTTTCGGCCTTCGTGCGTCTCGTTTCTAGACTTCTTACACATGTCTCGTGATTTTCGCCTCTTAAAGGCGGATTTCTGGCGATGGAATTCTCCCCTCGAAGGGAACAAATTTGCCTCTCAAGAAACGTGAAGAACTGCATTTTCCGTTGATCTCTTCGTCGCAACGAATGGCGAAAAGCAGAAAAACTTGGCTCTTCGCGCGAAGAATGTCACCTAGTATAGATCCGGGTAAAGGGCTAGACGTATTACCCAATGAGGTATCGGTCGCAGTATCAGTTATCGTATCGTAGGTATGATGTATTAGTTATTGCTTATGAAACCGAGACATACCAAACCGAGGTCACTGAAGCTGGTCAACTGGTAGGTTTATCTAGACTTATTAGATGAGTCCCTTGCATATTTTTATGTCCCTCTCATCACAAACAGCAACAGCAACAACATCCGAACAGCTGTTTGTTCAGAGAGGTTTGTTTTTAGTTTCAACGGTTTTGAGATTGATTGTTGAGGGGGCAGCGAGAACTAGGACTCATGTAATAAGTCTAAGTTTGACTGAACAGCAGTTCAACTCAATACCGAAAACTCAACCTCAGGTAGCAAGTCTAGTAAAGGCCTAGACTTATTACATGAGTCATAGTTTTCGCTGCCTTCGGGGTTAAAGTTAAACTCGATCCAAAATTGTAAATTGTAAATAGTTGTTGTTGTTGTTAATGGTGGCAGCTCTAGGAGCTGTGTAGGGGGGCTGGGAGCGGATCTACGACTTTTGTAGTGAGACTAGTAAAGGCTTACTAGGCCGATCTGACTGACCACTCGCGTTCTTCTGCGACTGATCAACACCGTAAAAAAACCCTCAAAATTTGAATGCAGTTTTGGAAGTTCTACATAAATTCTTCAATGATAGAATTTTCCACAAGTGGCATACCACAATTGATGGGATTTGAACCCAGGACTGCATGATCAGAGAGCCAACGACGTTTCCACTGAGCTGTATAGACCTCAATGAAATTGCCGGGTAACTCTTCAAGTCATATAGCCCAAGGCTCTTATCCCATTTTCAATGATATATCACTATGTAGCGATTGGTTTATTAATGCTCCCTGAGTTTCCTTAGAGTGGCGGAAGTTTCCGTGAACCAATCAAACTACATCTTCGAAAACTACTGCGCTGTGATTGGTTTATTAATGCTCCCTGAGCTTCCTTAGAGTGGCGGAAGTTTCCGTGAACCAATCAAACTACATCTTCGAAAACTACTGCGCTGTGATTGGTTTATTAATGCTCCCTGAGTTTCCTTAGAGTGGCGGAAGTTTCCGTGAACCAATCAAACTACATCTTCGAAAACTACTGCGCTGTGATTGGTTTATTAATGCTTAGAGTGGCGGAAGTTTCCGTAAACCAATCAAACTAAATCGTCAATAAATTACTGCGCTGTGAAGACTTTATTTCTGCCCTGATTTGTTGATAAAGGTGTACGTTTCACTCTGAACACTAAGACCATTGAGGCACTAAGACCATTGAGGAAAGTGAATCGGATCCAGAAGCTCTAGTTTTAGCACAGATAGACTTTCCGTTTACAGGACGCTCGGATCCGATCCACTTTTGAGTCTAGCACTTGACGCATGCGTGGTTACTTAGTATTTCTATAGTGGTTTGTGATAACATTTTCAAAGAGAGCCGGTTCAGATTGGATCCACCTGTTTACACGATGCAAAAGTAGATCGGATCTAAACTGGAACACTTTTCAAAGCGATATAAAAGTAGGTCTATTCGCGGACCAGAAATGGATTGGATCTACGAAATTGTGTGTAAATGCAAGGCCTATCCTTCCCAAATTAGATCGCATCCACTTTAGATCCGATCCATTTTCGCTCGTGTAAACGTGGCCTAAATAGCCCGTTGTTTTAAAAAAGGAAAATGGAGTTAAGTGAAGGTGAAATGTTGTTTTAACGCCAGTCGTCGTAGGATCTCAGTAGTACGCTAACGTATCGATCGAGACCTTGACCCTGGCTGTGACGCTACCGCTACCGACGCCACAGCACTTTCAAGCGTCCGTGGCCTATGTTTTCCTGTATCTCATTAATTTCGTTTGCTCTCTTTAAGAATAGCAGTATAAAAAACAAAGTAAAATTTCAACACCTTATA
>JACTAT010000042.1:1593973-1607346 GCA_014526335.1 Chrysaora quinquecirrha | reverse complement strand
GAACCAATGAAATGCAGTTGATCGCGGTCGCACTTGAGCGCAAATTTCGACTGCGACTGACGGTCTGTTGTCCACTGTTGTCCACTAATCGCAGTAATAAGCCAACCGCATTTTTTGCATTCAAAGGATGAGTTCGAATTTGAGCCACAGAGATCCTTAGCAGCCTTCTGACAACAACAACAACTAAAGAGGGTAGCTGCGATAACTGGGAATCGTGCAAAGTCTACACATCGTGCGAATAAGTGAGGCTGGTGTAGCAAGTCTACCCTTATGCCTTTTTTCAAAATCAGCTGTTGAACTTGTTATGCTTGTAATGCGATGTGACCCTGTGATTAGTTTCGGTATCTTTGAAGCTGACGAATTTAATACAGAAATTAAAAAATATATTACAACTAATATATTTATCGATAAATGGTGCATATTGATATCACTGTATAATCCAAAAGAAAGATAAAATAATTTACAGATGATGTTCGGGGTTTGATAATTGAGAATTTAATCTTCATTTTCTGATAAAGAATCGTGTGGCAAAGTGCTCACCCACGAGTCGCAACATCTTGGGTTCAGACCTCGAGTCATATAGAAACGCTCTCACTCTTCGCACCATCGGCGAAAATTTATTTCTGTTAAGGTCTGTAGAACACGGAATTCGCGACTGTTTATTCTCTCGACAAGTCTCTAGAAAACGAAATTTGCGACGAAATTTCAATCCTGGAAAAGTTTTTAGAACCTGAAATTCGGAAAGGTTGTTCTCACGAAAGACTAAAAAGTGCAATTTGCGAAAGATTTAAAGTGGTTTGAACACGAAATTCGCGAAAGTTTTTTCCTGCAAAAGTGTCTAGAACAAATTTCGCGATACCTTTTCTCGAAAATGTCTCTAGAACACAAATTCACAACAGATTATTCTCGCCAAAGTTTCTAGAATGCGAAAATTGCGACGAAATTTTTTATCTAAAATTCTCGACGAAAGTTTTTCCTGTAGAAGTTTCTAAAAGACAAAATTCGCCAAAGTCTCGAGAACGTGAAATTCGCAAAAGGTTTTTTTCGCAAACGTCTCTACATCATGAGATTGTTAGCACGATAGTCTCAAGAACACAAAATTCGTGAAAAATAAAATGTTGGGAACACAAAATTCGCGAAAGCTTATTATCGTGACAATCTCTTGAACATGAAATGTGCGAAAGATTATTTTCGCGAAAGTCTCTAAAACATGAAATTCGCGAAAGTAAATTATCGTCTCGATCTTCTTATCAATTCACGTAGAGTCTTGATTTTTACTGTAAATGTTAGTGCATTTTCTTATAAACGGTCTTTTTTATAAATGGATGAGAGTGTTTATTAGTATACTCGTATTAGTAAATCACTTCAAACTTTTTCGTCTTACACTCTTCAAACCTCATTTTCGTTTCTCTTTGAAAACTTTTGACTAATTTCCATCTCACAGCGTCGCAAAGAGCTCGACATTATGAATTCAATAAAAACAATTGTTTCATTTCACTACAAGATGAAACTTTAACAGACTATCAGACTCTCTTCTGGATAGATTGCACCTGCCTTCGTCAGTGTTTCTAGTTATGTTATCCTTAGTAAATTGAAAATAAATTTCCTCTGTTCAGCTGTTGCATTTTAGCAGCCAAATCAACTCGAAATTTCAGGTCAGGGTTTTTTGTCAAGCTATCATTATAATAAAAGTCAATAGAAATGAGGTCTGCTCTTCTATCGACTTAAGTTATAATCACCCCGGTTAATGTCTTTGTGTAAAGTGGAAGGTGTACAGTACAGTGGAGGATATTCAGTACTGTGGAGGGATATCATCAGTACAGTTAAGGGTGCGCAGTACATTTGAGAATATTCAGTTTTGTGGAAAGATATCGTCATTAAAGTATAGCCTGTACTGAACATCCTCCACCGTACTGATGGTATCCCTCATTGCACTGGTGATATCTCTCCACTGTACTGCAACCCTCCACTGTACTGCACATATATTACCCGGGTGATAATCTTTAGGCCAATTGAAAATCTTTTACTAACGCCCTAACGCCTAATCTAGAATTAAATTTCCCACCCGAATGAAGGCGAAAGGAACGCCCAAGGTTTTTACTGCACTCAAAATGTTTAAACTAACTTCTTTTTTACGCTCTGAGCAAACATGCTTTTTTAAGGAAACTAGCTCAAAGCCTAGTTCCTAAAGTTTCTTTTTTCTGATATTCTGAACCTCTGTTGATCAAACTGTATTACCAAAAGTTTCTTAATAGTTCCTTAATTTAAAATGCAAATTTAGTGCCATGAAAATAGCACAGACGCAAGAAAACATCGAAATTCTGAATTTTGCTTTCAATTTTGACTAGAAATCAAGGAAAAACACAAAGAAAGACGTTTTATACATGCTAATGTATTAGGTCCAAGAAGTAGCAGGTCTGTTCAGTTGATATCGTCTGGTAATGTAGTCCTCACTCCCATCTTCGTATAAACGACTCGGAGTTCCCCAAGCTTGGTGTTGAATCACATTACTTGTCCAGTGTGCCCTTCATCGTTGAAGGCATCGCAATTGAAAAGTTCTTTTGGGATTTTGTCTTGAGTTTGGTGAGTTCTCTAAATTTTTCGGCCCTGTTCATGTAGATCCCTTTTATAACGTAGTTATTATAAACTAATCAAGAATTATAAAGCCGGTTTCATTCATTTGTAGTCGAAAATCACATATATTGTATGTTACGCATACATGCAAGTGTCTCTGTATAGTAGTTATAACACAAAATTAAGGAACTTTTAAGAAACTTTTGGAACTACAGTTGTCTCAAAACAGGCCTTAAAATTGGGAACTGTAAGAACTAGGCCTTGAACTACAATCCTGGCCATAAGGTGTTGCGAAAAAAGTGAGTTTCCTTCATTTTGTCACTTACTTCAGAAAAAAACAGCCTAATTTTTGAAAATCACCCCTCCCCCCACTTCAATGTTGTTTTTTTATGAAGTACAGTAATGGAAAATGACGGAATTTAAGAAATATCAACAAACAACATTGAGTTGGGGGGAAGGGGGGTCCCTAAATAAAATTATTTCTGTTTCTATAGAAATTCTCAACCCTTATGGCGAAGATTGTAGGTTCTTTTTAAAAAAAGCATGTAGGTAACTTTTGTAAACTGGTGCTTAATTTTGAAAGAACATGTAGATAAAAGCGCGGCTCTTACTGCAGTTTGTTAGTAAATAAGAACTAAGTAGCTGGCTTGTGTATAAGATCTCTTCGCAACCTGGAAACATGTTTAGAAAAATCAGCAAGTCTTCCAGTCACGTTCTATCAGATTAAATGAGTCGAGACGCGGCCAGTTAAAAACTGTATCACATGTTTGCTACTTAATATCAAGATTCTACAGGTCTAAATTCTTCTTCGTTGACATTTTTCCACATTATATATCAATGATTAAATAGATGGGTGTTTTTTCGTGAATTTTATCATCGGTTTGGTTAAAAAATCTATAAGGTGGATGGTGATCTACATATTTATCTCTATGCTTAACCAAGGTAATTGACGCACTACACGGGATTTTAAGATACTTTTATCTGTTTTTTACGCACTTTCAGAGTCCATAAAAGCACAAAAGTACGCCTAGTTAAAATACCTTAAACAGTGAAAAATAAGCGTGCCTCCGGCGAGGCAAAGGCATAAGATTCTATACTGTTCTTTTAGGCCCTCCTCCGGTCAGTGTCCGCGTGACAGTAACTTTCCTTGACGCTAAAGATTGTAACGAAAACCCGCACATGAGGACCTAAGTTTGGACTGAAGCCTCTTTTGATTCTTATGTAATGAGGAAATATGGTGCTATACAAAAATTGATGGGGGCTCAAACGTTCCCCAAGGGCCGACAGGGGTAGATTGGCAATTTGGTTCTCTGCTAAATTGCAATGCTGGCGTGTTGGTTGTCTACAGAGTTGTCTACAAGTGCCGATGATAATGCGAAATTGGATTGCCGAAGAGGGGCTTCCTGAAAAACTGGGGGCTTTTGCTTCATCTCCTGGTGGTATCATCTTGGATAATTGGGTGGTAACCTTGGCTAGTCTTCGTTAGCCTCGTCAGGGGGAAATTTTGCGAGAATAAATAACAACACGAAGTCTAAATATATTTTAGACAATAGTGAAACTTAAAACGGTATGACGTTCGCAATATATTAGGTATATAGAATACAACACGCGGGATCTAATAATATCGTTGGCGACTATCGCTGCTGAAAAAAGTCGTAGAGAATGTATCGACATCGACACTTTTTATTAATCAAAGCTACTTGAATTTCCAATTGAAATACATTATATCTGCTTTAGTTGTTATAAAGTAGTGGTATAGTTAGTAAATTGACACTATTAAATAGTAGCATTTGCAAGTTTCAGCATTTGCCGTTGATCTCTTTGATATGAGACGTCGTCCATGTATATATCACCGCTTCTTATTCGTCAAAGTTTACTCATATTTGCAATTAAAATACGTTACTTGATTTTAGTAGTTATCATAAAGTCGTTGTTAGTAAAATGGTAGTATAAGGTAGCAGAAGTATAAGTTTCTTAATAGTAGCTCTTGCCGTTGATGTCTTTTGAATATGAAAATCTCCTATGTTCTTAAGAATGGAGAATGTATCACCCCTTCTAATTCATGAAAGTTGCATTAAGGTTGCAAGTTTAAATCATAGCCTAGCCTGCTTGTAGTAGTTATAATAAAGTAAAAGTTAGTAAAATAGAAGTACTAAGAAGTGGTATAGTACAAGTTTCTTAGTAGTGTTCCTGCCGTTGACCTCTTTTTAAGTCTGTATCGTGTTTCTAAGAAAGGTGAATGTAGTTATCATTGCTTCTAATTCATGAAAGTCCACTTACAGTTGCAATTATAATACATAACCTGCTTTTAGTAGCTATGAAGTAGGAGTAGTTAGTAATTCAGCAATATTTTGTAGCAGATGTACAAGTTTCTCTATAGTAGCTCTTGCCCTTAATCCTTTTTATATATGAGGAAGCCGTCCGTGTTCTTCAGAATGGGGAATGTATCACCGCTTCCAATTCATGAAAGTTAAATTAACGTTGCAATTTTAATACATAACCTGCCTTTGGTAGTTCTTATGGAGAAGTTGTTAGCAAAATGGCAGTATTAGCCAAGTAACAGAAGTATCTACAAGTTTCTAAGGAGTAGTTCTTGCCGTCGAAATTTTTAAATAAGAAGATCCCTAAGAACGGGCAATGCATACGCCTCTAATTTGTGATAACTTCTTAGGAATGAAGTACCATTCAGTAGCAGTGGTAGTTTGTTAGTATTAGCTCGCACTGTTGATCTCTTTGACTCAATAAATCATCCGTGTTCCTAAGAACGGGGAATGTATGATTGGTTTGTTTAGGAACAATCATGACTAAGAAACAATCGAAAACTTAGACTTGGGAGGTGAGAGTTTTGCAATATGAATGTATTAACTGCCGTTAAGTAGTGGTAAACCTTACCGTTGATCTCTTTGGATTCAGAAGTTGGTGAAGTTCTTGAAATCGGGAATGCATCGCCTCTTGGTAGAGGAACTATCCGTTGCTTCTGGTCATGCATTTGTTGCCTTCGTAATGCCACTTGAGCTGCTAGCACCCTCTGCCTCTCGACAATTAATAAACACTTCGCGCACATACAATCTCGCCATCGGCAAAATCCTTTATGACCTTTTAATACGGATTCGAAGCCATGATTTCGACAACGAGCGCATTTCGGTGACCTCTTCTTCTCATTAGCGCTAGCTGCGTCTTTACTCTGAGAGCTCATGGCTGCTTTTTAGATTCAAGAGTCAAGTGCCGTCTCAAGACCTTTTCTGAGTTCAATATAGCACTCTGATATTTTTCTTCTTTCTCCAGAAATCGATTTGGTTACAATATCTTTGCGAAACAGCGATTCTAAATTTGCTACACACTCGCAATACTAGTATACGACAGTAGCTGTTTACGAGACTACGCTATCCTCAGTTACGACGCTCGTGAATAATTCGATATACGTTGTATCTATACGACTTATCTAGAAGACGAGTGTTTGTTAACCATGAAATGAAGTAATGATCGGATGTTATATCGCGTAAATAGCTATATGATGAACTAGGGGGGTATGCTGTTACCTGTAGCATGTCTAATTAAGACAATAACCTTGAATGTACTCTGATGTAAGCGGCTGCAATTGGCTGACACGCTCCCGGAGGGACACCTGTGTCCTAATTGTAGCTTAATGATCTTTGTTCATTTAGCGTCCATGTGATGAAAATAGCAATGAAAAACGACCCCCTATTCTGTACAGCAGGTGCTAGTGTGGTTTAGCATTTCACGAATCTGTTAAAAGAACATCACCCGAACATCAACATTGATTTATCAAACGGCTATTTCTAATAATTTTACCACCTGTATTGTAAGCTTTGTGTACTTTAAATTTTTAGAATTCGGTTCATCTAATTTGGAGTTTGTTTCGAAGATAATTTCTAAGGAATTGTGTTTGCCATTTTTAATGATGAAAGTAAAGCACGCCATCTGCCTTCCGGAATTTTATCGCCATTTTATGTCTATTAATTGAAGGTTACGCTGGAAGGCAATTTTGCAAAATAACACCATTTTGCAAAATGGCTACAGAACAGGCTTTTCTAGCCTAATTATAAACGATGTTTAAATATTGTTTAAATAGAATCAATGAAACAAAGGATAGGAACATTTAAGGTCGAAGACCTTGAAGACATTAAAAAAGGCCTTGCCAAATCTAACAGGATACAGTGTCATTGGAAAACGTTAATTCTTTTTAAGGTTCAGTGTTTTGTGCTTCTTCTCGAAGCATTATTTATTTGAATGAACTTTTAGCTACTACGTATAATGTTCTGCACTAGATACAAAAGCATGAGAGATAGAGCACTGCACTGATAATCAACATAACATGACAAGGCACGAGGGGCGATTCACTCGTAGGAAATCTCAACGCAACTTAATACAACTAACTTTTCCCGCATGCGCACTATGTGATACGTGAATTACTTCATTTAACACATAAACATTACATACCTTGCAGTATAAGCATCAAATTCCGCACCTTTCTAATTTTACTTCCTTATTGTTTCGCGTCCCAAATTTTCGCGCATCCGTTAGAAACATATCTTCGCGCACCCTTTGATTTTCGCTTACCCCCAAAAATTCGGCTCTGGTTTGCAACACCTTTTGCAAGTGGAGTCCCTAACGACTCTAAAATATTACGTTAATCGTGATTCATTATATCTATACATAATTATACACACCATTTTCTTCTGCCGAACAGTATTTCAGAACGTTTCTACAATCACTTTCCCCCTCCCCCAAATATCAGTTTTGTTGAGTTGTTTTTTGGTGTTGAGCTTGCATGAATTCGCAATAGCAGCGATGAATATCTGGGGGGGGGGTTCTGACTGCAAAGAAGCCCTTTTGTGGTAAATATTTTATCTGTGATTGTAAGTAGTTTCATTTGCTTATATTTTCATTAACGTACGACATTACAAGTTTAGTCAGGCCTGTGGAGGAAGTTACTCATTAGACAGTCAACAGAATTACACGCTTTTTTATGAAGAACCTATCTCAAGGCCTAGTTCTTAAAGTTCCTTATTTTTGGACCACTTTTGAGTCAATTGTAGTTCCAAAAGTTCCTTACTAGTTCCTTAATTTTCACCGAACATTCAGTGTCATGACTGTTATAAAGAGACATTTGCTTCTAAGCAAACCTCAGTACTAGTCGAGGAAACATTTGATACATGTGTAACGTATAATTTATGTACTTTTGGACTGCAAATGAATGGAACTGGCGTCCTAATTTTTGATTTTTTGCAGTGATAAAAAGATTCAACATTCAAAAGTTCCTTAATGATTTTCTCTTTAGTAGTATAAGTTCTTTAAATTTCGGGCCTTCTATATGTAGGTTCCTTATAAAGTGGTTCTTTACAAAGAAAGCTTATACCTACCTCTCTATGGATTTTATTGCTGTCTTTATTTCACTCTTTAGATTAATGGACAAGGCCTTCAGAACTTTAGAACTTCTCGAATTTTTGTGTACGGTTTCATCGAAACAATTTTTTTCTATGATTTACGTAACAAATGATTTACGTTCCTTCAGCGACAAGTCTCTAAAGACCAGTTTACACAGGATCGGATCCGAGGGGATCCGTACCCAAAGGGTCACGACAGGCTTTTCTTTTTCACGGTTACGCACGGATCCGTTCCTTTTGGGGACGGGACCGTACCTTTCTGGGTACGCTGGCAAAGCAGCCAATTTAAATCCGTTCCTGATACGTCCCTAATGCGTTCTCGTGTAAACACAATGTCAAATCGTACCCATATACCGGAGGGGTACGGATCTTTTGGACTGGTATGATTTTCTCTCGTGTAAACGATTTTTGGAAGCATGCACACCTGAGTTGAAAGTAGGCTTGTGGTTAGTGACTACACTCACGACACGAGTCTCTAGTTTACTCTCCCCTTATTTTATGTAAGTTTGGTACCTGGCCTAAGGTATCGAAACGCATGCAGTTAGGCTCATATCGCATGAGCACAAATTCGTATTCGGCCTATATGAATAATTTCACCAGCCGCACCATTCTCAAATGGCAGACGCGTTTCGCTCTTATTGGAGCTCTTCAGTGACATGTGTGAGAATCGAACCGGGGTTTATTGCGTGAGAAGCACAAGTGCTAATCACACGACCACCGGAGCTGGGCTGACTGGTGAGTAACTGCGCGAGTTTTAGACTCGTATCCCAAAATTTTGATTTGTCACTCCAACAGAGCGATGCCACATTGTCATTCCACACTGAGCGATTGTAGAAAACAACAACAACAGCATCGAGCGAATAAGTGGGACTTGTGTAGTGAGTCTGGTTAGTGACCCCGACGAGATTCGAACCCAGGAACCTATCGATCAATATAGAACACCTCGACCACGTGGTCACGCCGCCTTCGCTATTTGGCCTAGAGAGTTCTCTGAATCGAAGAGCGTAGGTTGATAAGGTCGAGAATAAAAATATTGATTCAAAAATAAAGCTGTTTAAATCAACTCTTCTAAATCGGTTAATTTTCTCTTGAGTTTATTAAATCAACCAACTGAAAGCAATGTTCGAAACGAATGATAACTGTATCTTCTGTTTAAATAGAATGCAATTGTATTTTTATAATTCTTTAATTATGATCTTGATTTTGTCATGTTTCGAAATAAATGTTTGAGCAAGATTTCATTCATAATGTTTCAAATTGATTCAAGATTTACAGCGAGTAGGTGTCGTTCATAAGTCGTATTTTAATATGTTGATACAGGCAGTGCCATATAGAACTTCTATTCTGCTGTTGCTGCGCATACCACTATTCCTCCCCCGCCTTACGTTAGACTCGATACAGGAGCCGTTTCTAATTTTACTACACGGGGGTCTTGGCTAAATTTTGAGTAGGGATGTGCCGCCAGCATATTCAAAACGGTACCCTTGGCTAGACTAATTTTTACGAGAAAATGGTACCCTTGGCTAGACCAATTTCTATCGAAATGATACCCTTGGCTAGGCAAATACGCTCGAAATTGTTGGTCTTAAGTCGGAAAATTCAAAGGTCGACTTATTCCGTTTACCAGTTTCTTCTAAAAATGTTCACGATGAAATTTCTACCTTCCAAGGCTACTAAAGACGAAAGCATGGCCGCTCCATTAACAAATATGATACCCTTCGCTAGACCAAACTTGCCAAAAAGTATACCCATGGCAAGACTAGAAGTCCGAAAGAGTATACCCTCTAGCGCGGCACATCCCCAGGTACCTTGATTAATGCCGTCGAAAATTACCAAAATGGTTAGCGTTGACCGTTGATAGTTTAAAATCTTATAAAATTCAGTGCTTTACCTAATGCTTTGCCAAACGCCTCATTTAATTACTCGCTATCATTCTAAATGACTAAATCAATGCCTTAGTTAATACCTGTTTACCTTTCTGACTGCTTGGCAAAATGCATTTCCCAGTGCATCGATCATTACCTTACTGGATGCCTTACTTGTACCAAATTCAATGCTTCACCCAATACCTGCATCAGTGCTTTGCATAATTACTCATTACCATTCTAAATGACTAAATCAATGCCTTACTTAATACTTGATTACCTTTCTCAATGCATTTCGCAGTGCATCGATCATTACCTTACTGGATGCCTTACTTGTACCAAAATCAATGCTTCACCCATTACCTGCATCAGTGCCTTGCATTATAACTCATTCCATTCTAAAGACTAAATCAATGCCTTACTTAATACTTGATTACCTTTCTTGATGCCTGGCTCAATGCATTTCCCAGTGCATCGATCATCTTACTGGATGCCTTATTTACACGAAATTAAATGCTTCACGTAGTTCCTTGCTAAGTGTCTTTCTTAGTTTCTCACTTCCTTTCTTAATTAACTCAATGCCGTATGTAATAACTGGTTATCTTTCTTATTGCCTTACTCAATGCATTGCTCAGTGCACCAATCGTCACCTTATATAATACCTTAATTCAATGCTTCACTCGGTGCCTAGACTTGCTCCAAGTCTATTTCTTAATATCCTTCTCCAAAGGTCCACCATTCCGTGGAAACAAAGGAGAGTGCCAGAGAAATATTTCTCTGGCACTCTCCTTTGTTTCCACGGAATGGTGGACCTTTGGAGAAGGATATTAAGAAATAGACTTGGAGCAAGTCTACTCGGTGCCTTACTGAGTTACGAATACATCATTATGATACCGCACCCAAATTTCTTCCTGTGTTGACCAGTACCTTAATGAATGTCTAAATTCAATGCTCCGTTCCTGGCCTTACTCAGTGCCTAACTCAGTCACTCACTGCCGTAATGCTCTAATGAGTAAACTTCTCAATGCGTCGATCATCACCTAACTGAGTAACTAACTCGTGCGAGATTCAATGCTTCATTCGATGCCTGACTCAGTGCCTTTCAGAATTACTTAATACCTTTCTTAATGCCCCATTCGATGCAATGCTCGTTGCTCCATTCGTCACCTGACTGATGCCAAATTCAATGCTTCACTCGATGCCTGACTTAGTGCCTTCCTCAATACCTTTCTTAATGCCTCATTTGATGCAATGCTCAGTGCATCAATCATCACCTTACTGAATAACTTGCTTATGCCAAATTATATGTTTTGCTCATACCTGGCTAAGTGCCGTACATAATTACTCAGTATCTTTCTTAATGCCCCATTCGATGCAATGCTCGTTGCACCATTCGTCACTTGAATGAATGCATTTTTTTATACCGAATTCAATGCTTCACCGAATACCTGCATCAGTGCCTTACATAATTACTCACTACCTTTCTCAATGCCCCATTCGATGCAATGCTCGTTGCACCATTCGTCACCTTACTTAATAACTTCCTTATGCCAAATTCAATGCTTCATTCGATACCTTTATTGGTGTCTTGCATAATTACTTAATGCTTTTCTTAATGCCCTATTCAGTGCAATGCTCAGTGCATCATTCGTTGCACTGCTCAGTGCATCAATCGTCACCTTACTTAATAACTTACTTGACTCAGTACCTTACATAATTACTCTATACCATTCTTAATGAGGCTATCTCTAAAAAGGGGAACGGGGAATGGGGGAACGGGGAACAGGAGAACGGGGGAACGGGGGAACCTCTAAAAAGGGGAACGAGAAAATGGCACATCCTACCAAAAAATCGTTGACACAAATGAAAAGAGCTTTATTGAAAACACGGAAAATATTTTACTTAGAACCTTTTTCGCTGCTTTGCTTAGAAATAACACGGTTTAAAAAACAACTTTCTCAAAATCTCTAAAAGGGGCAACATAAAGGTCGCATATGCTACGAAAAATCTTAACCTACCAGAGGGTAGGGCTTCTGTTCTTAATGAATCTTTCGTTTCATTGCCTAATGCATCAATAATTGCCTCAATGAATAACGTACTTACACCAAATTAAATGCTTCAATACTTCACTCGATGCTTTTTACGTAGCGCCTTACTTAATTACTCAATTCCTCTCTCAATGCGTTGCCCATTATGTCGATCATCACCTAACTGCATGCCTTATTTATACCAAATTCGATGCTTCACCCGATACCTTTCTCATTGCCTTACTCAATTTCTTACCACCGTTCTCTTAATGCCTCGTCCGGTGAATTGCTCAAAGCATTCATAATAACCCAATTTAATGCCTTACTTATGCCAAATTCATTATTCAGTTCATCATTTGATGCCTTGCTCAGTGACCAACTTAAATACTCACTACCTTTCTTAATTACCCATCTCCTTTATTACCTCTCTAATTGTATTCCCCATTGTGTCGTTCATCAACTTACTGTATGCTTACAAAATCGTAAACGCTATCATGAAGAAAAATGCTTCTGCATCTATAGGGAACGGAGGTTTGCAGAAGCCCGCTCACAAAGAAATGCTTTCACTCATTTTTAGTTACATTCGGAATTTTTACAGTATCCTTTAAGAACGTTGAAACTTTGTGTCTTTATGCGGAAAGATTACATTCGCTGGCAAAATGCTATAGCCTCATTTCTTTAAAAAAAGCAGTTGTCATGCTGTTTCGTTGGCCTTTGGGGAAATTAAATTTGCAAATCAAATACGAAAATACGAACATTTAGCTAATTTGAGAGTCATGGTAATTATGTTTGCATTTCGTAGATAACAGCAAAGCGCTGTTCCAAATTAAAGTTATATATGAGAACGGTCTATTTTGATTGAGAGTTGTCGAATGGTTTACAAAATCAGAAAAGGAACAGCGTATGGCCAGGCCGTTCGATAAATTACTCCATTGTGTATTATTAAAGCAATAAGCAGTTAGAATTAAAATGGCGGTGAATTAGTTTGAAAAGAAATCCACGGAAGCATTAATGATTTAAAAAACCAAGAATAAAAATCGCAGTATATTATCACGATTAATTCAGATTTGCAATAACAGGTCAAGCTAACTTCAATTAGTTTTCAATTTTGTTCTGTTTCCTACAGCTTTATTCGACACAAACAAACGTAGGCGAATACTGTGAGATTTCACCTGCCTTCAGCAAAATGACAGAGCAATTTCATTCATTTCACTTCAAATGATAGTTGAAAAACCATTCGTTTCAGTGTAATTAAGTCTCGTGTTTTTAAAAGTTAATATATCAAATTTACTCCAACGGCATTTACTTTTCAAGTAATGCGAAGCTGTAGACTTAGCATTCTTGGTTGAGGTAAAAGATAAGGCATCAAGTACGGTACAACCGAGGTACTCTATAGATTAAAGAATATGTATAGCACAGAGATACTAAATTCATTAAAGAATATAGCACAGAGCTGCGCGTCGCTTAAGGGATACAATGTACTGATGCATTTTATGTAG
>JACTAT010000042.1:1543477-1587429 GCA_014526335.1 Chrysaora quinquecirrha | reverse complement strand
CTTATTCTATTTTGGAAGTTTTGAGGAGGGACTTATTAGAGAGGGGGGCTTATTTGAGAGTGGGGCTTAATAGATTATTTAGCATATTTTGTTCTTTATTTGTCAAGACGAATGATAAAGTCGGGTTTAAACATTTTTGCAAAATTAGCATAAATTTCGGGTATACTTTTTGCAAAAATGGTATTAAATTCGGATGTTTTTAATGTCTTATTTTCATAAGAACCAGGAAATTTCGATCGAGGCTGGCTGTTCTGAAGTTTTGCCTTTTTTGAGCCTGAAATGTTCTTACAGTGATGTGTTCTTAACTCCTCGGCAACTTAGACGGTAATTTTCAGTGGTACTGGGTCCCTAGGTTTGTGTAAAAATGCAGCATGCTTGTCTATTTCTTTGTTCGCTTGCCTTTTACATTCAGTCTGACTGTCTTACTTTCATTTAAGCTGATATTCTTAGGGCTTATGAAAAGGCAAGCCTTAGCTTGTTCTTACTTTGTTCTTTAAATCTGAGTCAAATCCAGGCTCGTGTTCTTATAAAATTGTTCTTATAAAAAGAGTGTATATTGAATCGTGAAGCAATTCATTTGATGCTACACGATGTTTTGAGGCCTCAAATTTTACACCTTGGTACAGCGTTTATGCACAGAAGCCAAAGCATGTTCAGGTGGTAACCCATCCTTGAAATAACCACAAGCGATCATGCTTGACTTTGGTTATTTAACGGGAAACGGTGTTGCATTGGAACTAAGCCGTAGTCTGAAATAAGACACGAAGGAACAGTGAGTGGGGACAAGTAGAGGGCAGGATGGATCTGTTTCTTCTTTACCCCTCTCTCTTCTCTGTTCCTTATTCTCCACAACTCCCCCGCCGGGTGATACAAACACGCGTCTTTTCAATGGTGAATGCATTATTAGCCCTGTAGTGAGAAATATCATTGATTAGAATTATCCAGAATTCCTTTTGTCGATTTTGTTCTTTTTGTATTCTTTAACAAGATAAATTTCTCAGTTTACATTGTACACGCGAATTTTAGTTAATTAATAATGTTTCATTGGCGCTTTTCAAGTTATTGTACAATTCTCTCGCTTTTGTTTCATTCAATCTTGTTGTTTCTACATTAGATAGACTTTAAATATATGAAAATTAATACATAATGGGATTTTATGGATGAAAGAGCTTAAATATGATCTAAAATACTGTGCTCGAGTCATGACCAGGCCACCTGCATGCTAGCGAGCCTATACGCGCTACTGTGGTGTGGCTGACGATCACCACTGTGGTGGGTTTTCATCACTGATCTCTAAGAAAAGTTGGATCGAGCATCTACGGGTTTTTCGTGAAGTCGTCTTTGGCAGCCATTCGAGGCCGGCCAAGAACGCGCATCCTATTTACGCAGCCACGAAGAAAAGGAGGCCACAAAAGGGCCTAGAAACACTAGCAGCGATGATGAGAATGATGATGATGATGATGATGATGATGATGATGATGATGATGATGATGATGATGATGATGATGATGATGATGATGATGATGATGATGATGATGATGATGATGATGATGATTTTGAAGATGATGATTTTGAAGATGATGAGCAGTTGACAGCATAAAACTTCTTTTGACAAATCGAAAAATATGCCTATATATATACAGGCGCGGATCCAGGGGGGTGCTAAGGGTGCTTGAGCACCCGTCGAAATATCGTAGGAAAAATTATGATTTCGTCATATTTGGTAATGCACTAGCGAACCCGAAGCGTTGTCAACCTTAAATTGCGATCGGTTCTCGTTTGAAAGCCAACACTACAAAATTTTAATCACGACTCCTGTTGTCGCTGTTTTCAATCAAGCACATTCTATTGACCAAATCTCACTCAGAATAAAACAGTAAACCAATCATGTGAGAGTATTTCACGAATCGAACCAATGAGGGCATCGCATATCGTTCTGCAAAAATTGAGCGCGAGCACCCCCAGGTCCGTGAATTTTCATATGCCACAGGAGAGAAAGCCAATCAAAACCAATTTCCAGGAGTGCTCGGCTTTGGCGGGAGCACCCATGGAATTTGAACATTTAACTAGATAACCAATCAGAGTCAAGTTTTATTCACTTCACCAATGATGGTTTGTCTTTTCACGGGTGCTCAACTTTGGCGGGAGCACCCACAGGATCATACTGCTCTCATACGACGGTGTTTCACAATCAGTTCAGTTCAGCACTTCAAAATGGCGGTCAATCTGTTGAGGGACGTGCTAACGGTTCTCTCTGATAAAGGAATGATTGAAGAAAAGAAAGTTGAACTGTTAAATGATTTGAAATCTAATTGTTTAACATCAATTTAACGGCATTGAAAAGAAGCTTTCATTGTGTGAGATCTCCAGGCTTCAGTTCCCAAAGAGCCAGTTGCCAAGAGGCAAGAGCGGGGAAACAACAACCAGTGAGGTGAGAAAGTAGGCAGTGATAGACCCATAGATATATGCTCCTTGGCATGATACTGATTCATTACATTATTCTAGGGTGAGTTTGGATGGGATAATTCCAGAGGTAGGGTAGAGTCTACTAACTAGGCCTGTGGCCATCCAGGCAGGGGGCAGCAAGCAAGCTAATGGCCTAATGGGCCTAAGTTTCTAATCTATTGAAGCCTTACCTCCGCTAAGGTAGCTAGTCTGACAGACTGCCTAGGTGCACAACAGTCTATTAATATAAAAGTTAAACTTAATAAGAATCTTGACAGTTTGATCACTGTTTCGAAGTGCTGAACTGTATGACATACATCATACATGTGCTATCGACAACACATCCGCTCGAATTTCAATGTTGCTGCTGGGAAAGGCTCAAATCTTGGTCTTTAAAAGGGCGTTGGCCAACAATAAAAGTTTGAAAATGGGCGTTTCCCCAAAGTTTGAAGGGCGTGGTCCCTAATCTTTTAAAAATTTTCTCGAGGGGCAACGCCCCAGACCCCTTGCAGTGAGCACCCTCGGCAACTGCAAAACCCTGGATCCGCCCCTGAATTTAAGATACAGATAAGGGGATCACGGCAGCTTTTAGGGGGTTCAGGGTGTTATGTTTTATCTTCCGAACATGAATTAAGATTTCTTAATTTACTGTTAATAATTGTGTCATTATACATAGGATAAGAATCGATTTGATGATATTGATAAAACGATTTGTCTTTGGTCAGCGTATGCCAACAGCTTATGCGTACTGAAAACCTCAAACAAAGTCACAGTTTTGTGGAAGTGAGCGAGAAAATTTTTGGAGGGGGCAATGAAAATCAGCGGGGGCTCAATGCTAAGGCCCTGGCCAAACAATCAAAGTCATCGAATATTGTTTTTTGAAATTTGAAGTTTTCTTGTCGAGAAATGTTTTCAATTTGTTGCATGATGCTTTTGTTTGAGGAGCAATGTTTTGCGGCGTGGCAAACCCGTAAACATTTTGATTGACAAACAAATTTCAGATGTTTGATAAACAACGTTCGATTCAACGAACGCCAGAGTATGATGGGGAAAAATAAACGGGTGGTAAAAATAAACAGGGGGTTCTTAGATTTCATTTTTATGCTGTTTGTAACATTTTACTGATATATTCTTTCGTTAATTGCCTCATTATTGATAAACGGGGGTTCAGAATAAGCTGCTGGGGTCTCGATAAATGCCGAAAGAGTAAACTTCGGCCTCCTCGTTTTTCTGAATACTGGGGCTCGACTGTCAGTTGACGTCTGTATAGGATGATTGAGTAGCGATTCTGAGCGGTGACACTTCACTCGATTCACCCCGCTGGTATTTTGGAAGATCTAGTGGGTGGGTGTTGTCCGTCTTATACTTACAGCTACACTTTTAGTGCTGCGAAAAGTTGCCGTGGTTAGAGGGGTTGAAGAAATTTTAAATGGATAGAGACTCCATTGTCTGAAACGCTATTTCTGAGTCTAAGGGTGCATCTACAATCTTTAGAAAAATATTTGGAGCAAGACCCTCTCAGCGCCTATTCTAGCGATTTCCTCATAACTAAAATGTTACCTTGTTTTCCCGAAACAATGTTTGTGGTAAAGCAAGACAACTTTTGATCGTGAATTGAAACTTCAATGTAACGTAGGAGAGGGACGTCCTATAGATAATCGCGAAAGTCCTGCTGTTCCAATAGACTTTTTTCGAAGTTTGTAGACACTTGAACACTCCAACCAACAGTACCGTCGAGAGGGGAGTCCAGCAGGGTTTGAGGTCCGGGGCCCGGGCTTTTAAAGGGCCCGCAAAACCTGAAAACTCTCTAATACTTTCCCGTAAAGCCTCCAGAATGTCCGGTACGATTACATTACCCCGGGGCCCGCTCTTCCTCTCGACGGCCCTGCCAACCAAAAACAAGCGCTTCATAGCATTCCCGTTATCTTCCTCTATGACCTATGGTTTCCTTTTTGAAAAACAACAATTTTTGGGATAATTAAGAGACGCGTGGTCGCCAGTCTCCCTGTTTCGAAATGTTACAATACACTTTTGATTCTAGATAATACTTAAATGGTTTTTTAAGATCTCTCCTGAAACAGTTCCATCTTGGCTTTCAAAATGAAACATCGCATTTTTAGGTTTCCTTTGTCAGCAACGGTAACAATTGATAATACACTAAAAACTAGATGTGACTATGTCGCCGTGAACAGTTAAATTTTGAGGTCATCGCTGTCGACGCTCTCGGCTTTTATCCATAAATGAACTTAAATTCTGTTACGCCACATTGAATAACACTGTAACTTTTGTTTCAGGATACAAGAAAATTCATCTGAGAGCAATGTTAGAAACGGCGATCAAAGGCGTCTGTGGCGACAGTTTTGGATGATACAGCAAATAGGTCAGTTCTCGTGTAGAAACACGTGTGAGTTATAGACAGTGGTTACAGATAACAATCTCTTAAAGCCTTATGTCCACGAAATTCTACGCGTAACGGTTTCGTTGCTACGCATGCGCAACAGTGCATGTTTCGCAAGTGTACTTTTTGTCACGAAAATTCGCTACGGATTTTGCCTAGTGGAGATGGAGAGGTGAAGATCCGGTCTAACCTAATTCAGCCTCGTCACCAGTCTGAGGATGAATGGAACCCTGCAAAAGATTTCGCTATCCATACTCGACCCTGGTATTCCCGGTTACTCTTAGGTGCCAAATAAACGGGGGGTCCCAATAAACGGGGGGTGGGAAATTTTTCGAAAATTCAATAAATGGGGGCTAATAAGGTCCGGGGGTGGGGAAAATTTAATAAACGTAGTTTACTCCTTTCACAAGTGAAATTTTTTCTTCCAAAATTAATAAACGGGGGGTCCTAATAATGTCCGGGGGTGGGGGAAAAACCTCAAAATTAATAAGCGGGGGGGTGTTTATTTGGCACCTAAGAGTACTAGTCAACTCGCCCCACTACCAACTCGCCCCATTTCCAACTCGCCCCACTTATAGGTCAACTCGTTTCATCTCAAAGTCAACTAGAACTGTTTAAAGTTTGTGGCTAAACCCCCATTCATTACACTAATAGATTCCCTCAGTTATATCGTTTTCTATTATTTACCCGTATCTAATGGTGGGGTGAGTTGACTAAACAGATGGGGCGAGTTGGATGGACGAACACGCTAGGCGACATGACTTGAAAGAGATCCGATCTGACCATGTTATGTTAAGGCAGGACCGCGGGACGAGTTGGTAGTGGGCGAGTTGACCTGTTTCAGTATTGGCTCACTCTATTCGAAATTGATTGAATGCCAAGAGATAGAGCACAGACGTGTTTTAGTGACGGCACAATTTCGTCCCTTCACCTAACTTAGATACAGGCCTAATGCTGATTCTTCATCATGCCTTTACCTTTAAGAAGTCCACTTTACAAAAGTCAAAGCGGCAAGGTGTTCACCAGGAAAACTCTAGGTGTAGGTGTCCCGTCCCGCGTTGTCGTAAGAACCCCTGGTTAGAATGAGTGGTTAAATTTCTCATCGAGCCTCGGTGCTAAGAGGGGTACCTCGGGGTTTGCGGTATTGCGGTATCGGGGATAAAATATGCGCGGTATTTCGGTATTGAAGGAAAAACCTGGCGGTATTGCGGTATTGAAATTTCACAGCGCGGTATTCGGTATTTTACGAACCTTGAAAGGAACAGCTAAGAGCCATAGCAGAAGAAAAAACTTAAGAGTTACCAGACATCAATACAAGAAAGTAAGTCGAAATGAAGAGAAGATTAATGTATTGAATTGTGAAATTCAGCCAGTATAATTGTTTTGGCGCACCGAACCGGCCAAAGATATGACGTTTTCGACAGTAATTTGTGATATTTTTCTGTTTACTTTATGACTTTACATCACCGATGTTGGAATATCTAAGGCCAGCACCCGGTGAGCCCTGCAAATAATGTACCCATCTTGATTTTAAGTCACTTGAATGAGCCCTGCAGATGTACCCTGTTCGGTATGCACTTTATTAATGACAAGACATCTAGAATATTTTTTGGGGGCGTAAACGTAGATGGGACAGACTAAGATTTTGGGAACCGTCTGGGCCTCTTTAGATGTCCGATTGCCAATGACTTTTCCCGAAAGGAAAGACAGTATACGTAATTAGGCGAGCAACAATTTATAAAAACAAGCGTCTCAAAGTGCTCTACGCATTCCCATAGTGATTTATGTTCATCGTTTTCGTCTAAAACGCTGTGTTGGTCCCGTACTGACTATTTTCCAATTCTCATGGGACCGAATTCAATTTTAACTGTCCTGGATCGATTGTTATCGTTAGATATATCAGTTCTTCACTCATAACTTTACAGAAAGACTCGAAGATTTCTGAGAACTTTCCTGGTCCAAACTTTTCAAATTTGTCCAAGGTTTGGACTTACTACAAATCAAATTTTTAGACTGACGTTGCCAATAAGGTAAAATTTCTGGACCGACTGACAAAATATTGGGGGGGGGGTGTCACACCCACATCCCACTAATGTGCGCCCCTGGCAACTAGGCTACCACTAGGAAGCGTTGTCGGTGCATACAGTGGGAGCAACATTCGGTCTGAAACGAATTTTACTCTAACCAGGTAAAATTCCAAGACAAACAACAAGAAGACATATAATAACAAGTTAAGCAATACACGGGACCAGTTTTTAACCAAAATTTTCTAAAATTTTCAGAGCTCTCAATGTTGTGTCTTGAGTTTTACCCTGGGTTCTTGAGTTTATAATTACGCTCTTATTAAGTTCTTTCCTCCTCATTGACTGCTTCATCTCTGCCAAAACGAGGATATTCTTTCATTTTATCCAAAATAGGGCGTTTCCTGGCACACTAAAGGGCGTTTCCCGGCATTCTAGAGGGCGTGGTCCCCAAAATTTTTCTGGTGGCTAACCCCCAGACCCCCAAATTTCGCTCTCTTTGCTCGCTAGTCCAGCTTAACATAACCTAACTACGGATCTGGAGGGCGAAATGGAACAAATGTATTAAAGATGGATTCAAATTCTTATACCTGGTGTTCTGTGTCATAATCACATTAACAATACTGATATTTTAGTTTTCAGCAATTTGCGGTATTTTGAAATTTGTTCGTGCGATATTCGGGATTCGGCGATTTTTTGGCCCGGTATTGCGGTATTGGGACCCCCCGAAGTACCCCTCTGCTAATAGGAGGCGAGGAAGAATCTAGTTCTGAGAATCGAGACTTCCTGCTTTCTTTCTTGCCTTTATTTGCTTCTTGCTGCTTGCTCCATTTGCTGTCACCTCACCCACCGATCAAAGAAAAATATTATCTCCAAAACTCAAGTAAGTTCACAATTTATAATATGATAATGTTAGCCATCTTTGGTGACTGTGGTTATTTTTGAGACTTGAGATTTTACCGCTTTATTTCATCATTGTCATTCGGAAAAAGGGCAGGATGTTAGGACACGCAGCAAATCACTAAAAGTCCCCAGCCAAGCCAAAAAACAATGCTTCTCAAATGAAAAATTCATTTAGTTCTAAGAAAGCTAACTTTCTTGAGCCTTGTTATTGTTACAATTGTTGTTAATTCAAAATGACCAAATTTCGCATAAAATTTACCCTCTCTTCATGTGAGTCACACCTTCCCCGTTGTGATTATTTCTAGTCAACTCAACTTGCCCCTCTACCAACTTGACTAGCCCCATTTCCAATTTGTCCCATTTTAGGTCACAACCCACCTTTAAAGTCAACCATCCCCATCTCAAAAGTCAACTCGCCCCCATGGTATCATTTATTTAATGGTGGATTGAGTTGTCTAAACAAATGGGGCAAGTTGGATGAACAAGTGGGGGACATAAGCATGAGTTGCAGTAAGAGTTCCCACTTGAACATGTTAAGGCAGGGCCAGTTGGTAGGGGGTGAGTTGACCTGTTACCGCTGTTATCCCTTTGCTAATCACCAAAAGTAATGAAGAGTTTGAAGAATAGTAAATATCTTCAAAACTTTCTGTCCTATAAGATAGTGAGATGTTGTACTCATTGTTTGGACATTATTCATTCTTGTGTTCATGTCTTGTTTTCATTTATGTGAAGGGTGCAGCTTAATGGAGGGACTGTTTAAAACAGGGTGGCCTCGTGATAGAGAAAGATACAGTATGGTACTAGAATGTTAACTCAAAATTTCCAATTCTAGAGCTGAAAATGGACAACACAGCCTCTGGTCAAGGAAATCAGAATTGGCAAGAATCTAAATCAACAGTGAAAGACAGAATTTCACATCTATACAAGAACGAATTCATGAGTGATTTCACATTTGTGTCTTGTGGGGCAAGATTTCCAGTGCACAAGTTAATTCTTGCCTCAACCAGCTCAGTGTTTCATGCAATGTTTTGTGGTCCACTGGCTGAGCAAAATGAAGAGCTTGACCTCTCTGAATATGGAGAGAAAAATTGTATTGCTGAGTTTCTTAAGTTCATTTACACTGATGAAATATCACTGAAATGGGAAGTTGTTTTCAAGATTCTCAACCTTGCTGAATGCTATATGATTTCTTCACTGAAGGAGAAATGCACTGATTTTATTGAAAATGAAATGGCACTAAACAATGTATTGGTAGCTCTAAGTCAGGGCCTACTGTTTGAGAACACTGCAGTTGTTAAGAAAAGTTTGGAGATGATATCGCAAAATACTTCTGATGTCCTTAAACTGCATGCTTTTAAGACCTTAGATTTAAGATCATTAAAAGAAATATTGAAACAAGACCAGCTAAATATTGAAGAGATTGATTTATTTCTGGCTGTTGATAAATGGTGCGAGAATCAATTGGCTAAAGAAGGAAAGGAAGCTACTTTGACCACAAAAAGAGAAATATTAGGTGATGCTGTTTATCTTATTCGATTTCCAACAATGGAATTAAAAGATTTTGGAAAACATTGTGTGAAATCTCAGATATTAACAAATGAAGAAGTCAATGATCTTGTCCACTACCTCAGTCTTGATTTGAACGACCGCCAACAGAAGGATTCAAGCACACTTTCATATTTCATAGCATCAAATCGGAAGAAAATTGCTGGCAATGTAACGAATTGTCAACCTAGTTTTTTCCTGATGGGTGTGATCAGACAAGATGATGATGTGAGAGAACCACATGCTTTTGGGGTTTTTTTTGGGGATTCAAGGAGCAGAAGGGGCAACAGGGATAGCAGATTCAGCCAATACTATAATAGGCGTCAATCACCAGGAAACCAATACTATGCTAGGAATCAGTCACCAGGAAATTGATTGAAATATTCGGTGAGTAGAAATAGCAACAGGTCTTCCTTTAAAAATCAACTCTCTATCAACGAGTTCCACAGCCAGAGTTCCAACCTGTGGTCAGGTTAATTTCTATACTAAAGCCTACGGGGCTGCTGCCCATAAAGATGGGTATTTGCTTGGCAACATTCCAAGAAATCAGTCTAGAAGCATCAAAAGTGAAACTCAGTATCTAAATGAATTTCGAACTTAATGAATTTCGAACATGTTAAACACACTGAAGGCATCATTTAAACCTCAATTTAAACATCATTTTTGAGCAATTTCAACATTGGTCATTTTCAAACATTTTCAAAATCAGAGAATTGCAATTTTTTAATCGTTCAGATCACTACTGTGTAATATATGCTAATGTATGCGTTATGTCATTCTATGACCTTATGACCTTTGTTCATGCTTTTGAAAATTAGTCTTGAATTTCGCAAGCACATGGTGGTTGTTTTCTTGAACTCTCTCTGCCGAGCCCAAGCATTACACTGGTGACAGAGGTGACAGAAGCTGAGTTTCAAGTCTTACCATGGCTTCGAATACTGCTGTGATCCCTGAGAAGTTTGAGAGCGGGGATTTTGTCTCCTGGCTTAGAAATTTTGAGTGCTGCAGCACGGCCAACAACTGGGCGGCCGCTGACAAGCTGAAGAAGCTGCCTGCCTTCCTCAAAGGCCCTGCTGCTGCCTATTTCCACAGTTTGCCTGCCGAAAGCAAGGACACATACGCACACTTAACCACGAGTTTGAAGGATGCCTTATGTCCCAAGGTGGATCGAGAGATGTTTTATGCAACTTTTGAACGTCGCCGCCTTCGCCCCAATGAGGACCCTTCACTCTTGTTATGGGAGCTCGAAGACTTACTCACCAAAGCTGACCCAGACCTATCTGAGGAGGCCAAACAAGCCCTTTTGTCAAGACAGTTCATGAAGAGTTTGCCGGAAGATCTACGACTTCGCCTTCTCGAGCACAACCCAACGCCGTCCCTGTCGGATATGCGCGATTTTGTTCGCCGATATAGAGCAGTTCATCGGGACGACGGCAGTTCTCCAGTATGTGCCATACAGGACCAGAAGACACCCTCTGTTCACGCTGATGGCGATCTCGCAGCATCTGTCCGATCCCTGTCTGCAGCAGTTGCCGCATTGTCCGTCCAACAACAAGAACTCAAGGCCGCCATGAAGCAACAACATCCACAACATAATCCACAACAACAGCAACAGCCCCAATACTCAAGATGGCGTTCGCGTCGTGGAGGAGGTCGCCCAGGGACTCGCTGCTTCAATTGCAATCAGCTGGGTCACTTTGCCAATGCTTGTCCTTGGGACCTCCACTGCTCAACTTGCCGTGGATGGGGACATACCCACTTGCAGTGCCCAACAAGCTATCATCCTTATAATGCATCCAACCCAATGCATCAAGAAGATGGACATGGCAGAAGAGGAAGAGGGCCTTCTACTGGCCTACTTCAACAACCCCCAGTGGAGGACAGTTTTTATTTTAATAGCAAGAACGCTCCTGCACCATTTTCTCCTACTGCATCACATGTGAGTACTGCGAATTCTTTAAACTTCAAAGGGGTGCCTCAGTAAAGGGCTGGATTGAAGGTCACCCCCCTGTTTTCTCATTGGTTTCCCCAGTTGTAGGGTCTACCTCTCTCCAGCCACTCATTCAATGTTCTTTAGGTAATATGAATGTGAAAGCCTTAATTGATACTGGTTCTATGAAGTCCTTTGTTAGTCAGCAGGTTTTTGCAGAACTTCAGCCGCAGCCCGAACTCCACCCGTCACTTCTAATTGTGTGGGTATAACTGGTCAACCTCTTCATCTTCTTGGGACAGCACAAGTTAAATTGTCATTCCTTTGCAATGGTCTCCACTCCTATCCAGGTAATTTTCAAGTCTCTTCAAACCTCCTTAAACCATTGCATTGCATTTTAGGTTGGGATTTTCTCACCTCCAATGGGCTCCAATTGGTGTATAAGGCCAATGGGATGTACTTCCTTGAAGGGCCCCATGGTTCAACCCCATTAACTCCCTATAATGACGGGCTCTTTGTCCCTCCTGTCTTGGATTCTACAGATCCAGGGGGTAAGGCACATAGTGCTGATGGGTCAACTTGTTTTCTTGTGCAGTCAGCCCAAAGGGGTCCAGTTTCTGTCACACTTCCCTCTAACATTTGTATTCCAGCCAGAAGTGAAGTGTTAGTCAAGTGTCAGGTTTCCAAGAGCTGTAAAGATCAGTTAGGAATGATAACCCCACTTGATAGTTCTCTTTCAGCCCATCTCCTTGTGGCTTATACAGTTAGTCAAGCAGATAACCGATCTACACCAGTACGTTTAATGAATACGTCTAATATTCACCTTGAATTACAGGCCGGACAAAAGATAGGTGAATTCTGCCCACTCGTAGAAGCACCCTCTCCACCCTCTCAGCCCAGCTATATTAATGCTTCTTGTAGTGCTCACACTGTTTCAGCAACCATCAAAGGTCAGTTAGAAAAAGCTATCAGTACTGACCTTAGCTCTTCTGACAGACAAAACTACTCCATACCCTGCTTGAATATTCGGATGTCTTTGAGGAAAGTTTGGGTCACACAGAGGTTGTCAAGCACCGTATCGATACTGGTGACTCCTTCCCATAAGGCAATATCCTCGGCGTTTGCCTTATGCTTACCGTGAAGAAGTCAGAACCCAAGTGTCTGACATGTTGAAGCAAGGCGTTATCCAACCCAGTCATAGCCCTTGGGCATCACCAGTTGTCTTGGTGAAGAAGAAGGATGGCACTTATCGCTTTTGCATAGATTATCGAAAGCTCAATGAGGTAACAAAGCGTGATGCACACCTTACCACGTGTTGATGACCTCCTTGATGCACTTCAAGGTGCCTGCATGTTCAGTACACTTGACTTGCGCTCAGGGTACTGGCAAGTCAGTGTTGATCCTTGTGATCGTGAAAAGACTGCCTTCATAACCCCTGAAGGTCTATGGGAATTTCTACGCCTTCCTTTTGGAGTCTCGGGGGGATGTGCAACCTTTCAGAGAGCCATTGAAATAGTCTTATCTGGCCTCACCTATGACACCTGCTTAGCTTACTTTGATGATATTATTGTGCCTTCTACCAATTTACAGCAACATTGCTCTCGTTTGTCAAGTGTTTTATCTCGGTTTCGCCAGCACAATTTGCAAGTCAAGGCTACTAAGTGCTCTTTTGGTGCTACAAATGTTGCATTTCTAGGTCATGTTGTCTCAGCACAGGGTGTGCATACAGATCCAAGGAAACTTGCTGCAGTCACTGACTTGCCTACCCCAACCACAGTTGCACAGGTTAGATCTTTTCTTGGTTTGGCAGGGTATTACCGCAAATTTATACCTAATTTTGCCACTGTAGCTGCACCTTTGGTCTCCCTTACCAAAAAGTGTGCCAAATTCTTGTGGACTGATGTACACAACCAGGCTTTTAATGGTCTGAAGAATGCTTTATGTAAAGCTCCTGTTCTAGCCTACCCCAAACTTGATAAACCTTTCATCCTTCAGACTGATGCCTCTGATGTTGGGTTGGGTGCAGTCCTTACTCAACATGATTCATCTGGCCTTGAGCATGTGATCTCATATGCAAGTAGATCTCTGTCTGACAGTGAAGCAAAATACTCTGCCACAGAGAAGGAAGCTCTGGCTGTGGTTTTCGCCACAAATCATTTCCGCCCTTACCTTCTAGGCAAGAAATTTACCGTGGTCACTGACCATCATGCTCTACGCTGGCTGCACTCCATCGAACCTAAGGGCCGTTTAGCCCGCTGGATCATGGACCTCCAGGAATATTCATTTGACGTCCAGCACAGGCCAGGGTCCACAAATCAAAATGCAGATTCTCTCTCACGTTTTCTGCCTGACCAATGTACAGCTTTTTCTCAGAGTTTCACCGAGATGCCATCTCAAACCTGTGCCAGCACAGTAACACCAAGTTTCAGTCTTCAAGAAGCTCAATGTAAGGATCCTATTTTGAAGTGCATTATTGACCTCAAAACTTCTGATCTGCCCAAACCCCCGCTTTTTGTTTGGTCTCATGACCCCCTCTTAAAGGCATATTGGCACTGCTGGGATTCCTTATGTGTGATCAATGGGTTGCTTGTCAAAAGTGCCCTCCCGAGCGACCTCTTTCAGAATATTCCTTTGTAATTCCATCTAGCCTAGTCACATCTGTATTGCAAGGTATTCATAGCAGCCCCTTTTCTGGCCACCTTGGCATAAAACGCACCATCTTGCGGACAAAAAATAGGTTCTTTTGGCCCGGCATGAAATCTGATATTTCTGATTTTGTTCGCTCTTGTCAAGTTTGTGCCAAAAACAAACTGGATCACTCCAAGAACAAGGCACCTCTTCAGCAAATTCAAGTCAGTGAGCCTTTTGTGTTTTGGGCCATGGATTACATGGGTCCCTTACCAGAAACTAGTCGTGGCAATAAGCACCTTCTTGTTGTTATGGATCACTTCACTAAGTGGTGTGAGGTTTTTCCCACTGTTGACCAGAAGGCTTCTACTGTTGCAGAAATTCTAGTTTCCAGAGTTTTCAGTCGTTTTGGGCCTCCCACTATTCTCCATTCCGACCAAGGTCGAAACTTTGAAAGCCACTTAATGCAGGAAATCTGTCTTTTAATGGGCACTCACAAGTCACGTACTACTGCTTACCACCCACAATGTGACGGACTTGTTGAGCGCCATAACAGAACCATTCAAGATATGCTTTCTGCTTTCGTGTCAGACCGTAAAGATGACTGGGATCTTTGGGTCAGCCTAGTTGTATATGCCTATAATACCAGCGTTCATGATTCCACTGGGTTTAGTCCATACGAGTTAGTTTTTGGCCGTTCTGCCCGTACACCTCTTGAGCTCGATTTAGACTTGCCATTGAAAAGCCCTTGCAGTCAGTCAGAACACTCTCAATCCATTCGTCGCTCTTTACAGTCTATCAAACAGGCCGCTCAGAGCAA
Organism: Chrysaora quinquecirrha; assembly: GCA_014526335.1. Classification (NCBI taxonomy): domain Eukaryota; kingdom Metazoa; phylum Cnidaria; class Scyphozoa; order Semaeostomeae; family Pelagiidae; genus Chrysaora; species Chrysaora quinquecirrha. The sequence goes on along the minus strand of JACTAT010000042.1, from coordinate 1,572,739 downwards.
TTTAGCGGCTAGTCGCTCTAGGCAGAAGCATTATTACGATCAGCGTGTCAGTAACTGGAGCCCTTATGCTGTTGGCAGTTCGGTGTGGTTGCGACGCCCAAAATCATGGAAATTGGGGCAGGTGGATAGGACCCTTCCAGGTTGTATCCAGACAAGGGGTAAACTATACCATACGTTCCAAGGAAGGGAAAACCCAGGTTGTCCACCATGACAACTTAAAACTTGTGTTGTCCCAGCAGGTAAGGGAGTGCCATTCTCCCTGTGCCAGAGTCTGCGGAAAATATCATTGTCGCTGGAGACCCTGCTGCACCAGCAGAGGACATTCTACCTGGGCAGGTTCCTGATGTACCCCGACGTGTGCGGCCTGCACGACTGAGGCAAAATATTGAACCCCCTTTGAGGTATGGAGAATTCGTGGTACATTAAAAGAGAAGGGAGGGGATGGTGTAATATATGCTAATGTATGCGTTATGTCATTCTATGACCTTATGACCTTTGTTCATGCTTTTGAAAATTAGTCTGGAATTTCGCAAGCACATGGTGGTTGTTTTCTTGAACTCTCTCTGCCGAGCCCAAGCATTACATGCGTTTCCAGGCAAGGGCTCTACGCTGGTGAACTTTGTTCGTGCGTATCTCCAACAGTTTCGGAGATAGCGAAAAGGTTTGACCCCAATTTCAGCCTGGTGTTTCTTATAAAGGTTGTTGTTCTTATAAAAAAAGACTTGTAATCCATCGAGCAATGTTAACTAAACTATATTTCTTTAATTCGTAATTAATCAGCCCCCTGAAATCTTAATTTTTTGTGTTCCTTGTTACAAACTTGTTCAAAGAATATTTCAAAGCAAATCCTTTAGATATTTATATGTATATGAAGTCAAGCAGTCTGAATACACATCCTGCCTGACATTTCGCAGATAATCGCCTGAAGTTGTGTTCACGTGAAAGTGTAGTTTTATCGTGCGTACTGTAAGGGCGTGAATCGTCGAAAAATTGCGCGTGGTGATTACGAGGCCTCGCTATACCGAAAATACGTTCAGTGACACGTCCCTTTTTCTTAAAATTGTGATTTTCGCCCTTGCACTGAACATAACTTATACCTAGCTACTCTCAAAACCAATCCGCTATGACAAATTGGAGGTCTACTCAGGCCTTATTTTAAGGCTCAGTGATAACCAATTTGTGCAGTGATAAAATGAAAATGTGCAGTGATAAATGCAAAAATGTGCAGTAATAAATTGACCTTGCAAATAAATTAAGGCATTACACTATACAAGAAAAAAATTCAGAAAGAAACTGATCAAGCTAATCCGAAAGAAGCATGCAATGAGAGTGATTTGCGACTTACTGTATAAAAAGCATTCTTAGCTGTTCTTTTGCATTCTTTTTTCTGGCTTTCTCTTATTAAAATTGGCCGACAAAGCCGTTCTAGCAATCTCAATTTTCAACATTTTCCAGGGGCTAATTTCCCTGGAAACCCCTAGAATAGTGCAGCATTACCTTACTTGCAAGTTACATTGTCGTTATCTTGCTATTGTCATTACAATAATGCGCAATGTGCGAAACTTGCAGTCAATTTGTCTGTCTGCCTTTCGAAACAAGCAAAAAGTCGGTTTCTCTGAATTGCTGAATGTAAATGAGTCTGCATGGAGTGCTACAGTTTTTCATCAACTTCATCAATCCAAATTTCATCAACTGCATCAAACTTGAATCTCCATATCAAATGTGTAGAAAAACAATATATCTTGCTATGCAGTATTTAATAATTCAATTAGGGCCGTTGCTATGGGGGTGCGGCACCCCCTTGCCTCAAGCCTGTTGGCAACTTGTCTCTAATGCAGGGGTTGTCGGCAGCTGAGAGAATTTAGGTCCCAAATATTTCTATCGCAAGCAATAACCTCATTGGAACTTCCTTGCATCGTATCATATTATTACTAAACGATAACAAAATGATGTTGTATATTACCACGAAACATTTGAAAGTTAGTTAAAGGAACAGTTTTCTATGCAAAAATGACGGATCAAGAAAGATAGATCGCTTAGAACTACGATGTCTTCTTTGTAACCTGTGTATGAAGTTTGACGACGTCTTTGGGTCTTAACAATAATTAGCACTATTGAGTATCATACATTTACCCCAGCCCTTACTTAATGACTGATTATTAACGACTGTCTACTGTATGTAAACCTCCAAATCTCCATTTCTTAATGGTCCCGTGGCTCCAAAGCTTATGGGGCTGCAACATCCCGCAATCATTCTAATCAGTCATAGTCATCCTTAGCATCGATCTCTATTGGATTGGCAAACTGGATAACGGCTCAGAAAATTGTAATTTATAGGTTCCGAAATGGTCATTAGAGCGAGTCTAGATCAATATTTCTCAAAATTTTTCCGGGAGCATGCCCCGGACCCCTAGTCGAGTGAGCCTTTTGTGAATATTTACGCAGATCACACCAATTTTTTTCGGCAAATTGAAATTCGGCAACTCCCCCTGCTTAAAAGTTCTAGCGACGGCCCTGCGTACAATTCACTGCATTTTGATTCAAACTCATTTTTGATTCTGTACCTAATTTGTGCACAATGTGCAGTGATAAAATTTTCTTAAAATAAGGCCTGGGTCTACTTCCAAAAACAGATTTAGTACCTGGCAAAAACACCAAATATTGTTTTTCAAAAATTTGAGTCATAAGGTCAAACGATGTTTGATCGTTTGGCCAGGGCCTTGTGATTTTCGAATAACTTGTTTAGTTATTACCAGAAAGAAACAGCGGGAAAACTTTGGACATGTTGCGCTGTGCTAGCATTGTGTGTAAACACCAATTAGCTTGCGGATACAGAGGGAAGGAAGACCAATAGAATTAAGTGAGAAAAAGAACTTTAATTTTACTCTGATCGCCCCCCCCTAGGCCCCCTGATGCTGCGCTGGTGAAATATTACATGCACGTCCCCTCTCACGTCCCTGCAAAAAAGTAGTTTTTTTTCACTCTTTATTTTACGTTGGTTTTACAATAGCTTTACATAATTTATGCTGCAGCTAATAAATACCAACCTACTAAAGCAATACAATTACAAAGTTGAAAATTTAACGAAAAATGAAGGAAACAAAAAATGAAGACTGAAAAAAAAAATGAAAAAAATGAAAAAATGAATTTGCCATGAAAACTCCCCAGTATCGAAATTTACATGGCCAAACGTGTAAAAACAAAGTGCTCCTCCGCGGAAAATCGCATTTTGAGCTGTGGTTTTCCGACTCCCTAAAATCGCCCTTAAAGTGGATCAAAAAAATGGTACCAACCTTTACCGCATAGAGCAGACATCAAAGGAGGGATTTATGCGAAAAATCAATTTAGGCAGAGAAAGGCGGGCAATGCCCAAAATCACGACACAAAAGATCTCTATTACCATTTGGGGATTATTCTAAAAATTTACGAATTTTTAAAAATAACGAGAGTTATTTTGAAAATTTATGCTTTGGGCCTCTTTAACCCTGACTGGACCCCCTGTAGGCTTCAGTGGGGGGGGGCGTTCGGCGCTCTGAACAACGAACCAGGACTACTGTAGTTTCTGTTGCAGAGAATCAAGCTGACAAAAACACTTTGCAGCAAAGCATATTTATGTATTTTCTAAGCTTTGTTCTTATTTCTTATTTTCCCCTACTGCTTATTTATGTTCTTGCTATTTTATTTCAGATTCTGGCTGAATATATTTTATAGCGAATATTTATTTCTACTCAGAAAGCAAGCCACAACATGATATGTGGATACTGTTGATTACGAAGAATGATTTAGCCAGAACAAGGAGCCTAACAGAGATATGGACGGACAATTGTTTTCAATTCTTTTACTGTAAACTTTATTTTTGATTAAATGTCAATCTGAAACAGTGCAGTTGATTTTTCTTTATTTGACTGGTACTGTGGTCCCCGGGGGAGGCACTTTATCAAGTTTTGTTAGGGACTTGTCGCCGAAGCATCAAAAACTAACCCGACTTGATGCCATTTTTTCGAAAATTTATACCCTACCTTATACCAATTTTTTGAAAACATTATACCATAAACCTATACCAATATGTTAAAAAATATTATATTTTACCAGCATCGTGAAAATGGAGAGCGTTCTCAGCGGGACGTCCCTGGTACCTAAATTATACATAGTGCCCCCCCGTGGGAGTGGTACCTCCTTTAATGGCCACCTATATAGAATGAGCACCTCTGAACAATGGACAGTTATTTTCGGCTTGACTCGGTCCTACAGATGTCAGTTATGTAGAAGTTCCGCTGTGTTTCTTATAAATTGTTGTAATTTTTGTGAGGTGCGATAGGTGCGATAATTCTGCACCTATATATTTTATATCATTATATTTTATATATTTTATATCATTACCTATAATTTATATATTTTATATTGCACCAAGATAATTTTGCACCAATAGTATGTACCCTTTGAATTCCCATTGTGAGTATACAATAATTTTGTTAGTACTGATAGAATTACTCATTTGATAGCAATTTTGTTCCAAAGTTACACATCGAGTATATTCCGCCCTTCTCCTCCTTCTCCCCCAGTGTCAGTACATAATTGGGAACTCCTGATTCTATGGCGACAGTTGTGAATTTGGTCACTTCTTCAGAATACACCTTTTTAACCAAGGGCCTCGTTTTTAAAAGATTGAAGATTGCGCCAATAAAACATTTAGACTTCAGATTCTAATTCGGCACTTTCGTTTTAGTGTTAAGGCAAATTTTCACGTCTCTAGTCCTTACGATGTTAGTTAATTATGTAGCGATTACAAGTTTAAACATTTATAAAGGATTTGACCGTGAAAAATGACTGAAGGCCCGTTGCATTCGCTGTTCGTTAGCGAATTTGTTGTTCGCCGCCCGCTAGCAAACTGAAATCGGCCTTCGTTGAGCGAATTTGAACTTCGCTAAGTGTTTCATTTTGGCCGCATTCTCTGAGCGAAGGATTAGAATTAAAATTGCTTCGCGTTCGTGTTTTGCTGATTGGTAGCGAATGCCGAACAGCCAATGCGAACGATGTGGAAATTGGCCTTGAGGGTGTAAAATTTCACCCCGAGCGATTTTTCATGGTCAGACCATTTTCAAACTTTTCGTCGATATGAAATCAACATGGAAGGACAATAAGCAGCTAGAAGTAAGGAAATTTGCCAAGCTCTGAGTTGAAATATGTGTACAGTTGACATCCGCTATCTCGAACTCGCAAAGGAAACTGGAATTTGTTCGAGATAGCGAATGTTCGAAATAAAAAATTATAGTTTATAAGTCAGAAAAGGAACCCCTATTAACATGCAGGGTTACTGATCCCAAACTTCATCAAACAAGTCTAGTATTTTTTACATAGGAGTCAAAGTGCATCTGCTTTCATCCCTACTCTTGGTGAAATTGTGATAATGGCGATGCAGCACATCTCGAAAGAGAACAGCTTCATCTATTGTATACATGGGCAGCATATCACTTAGCTGCTGCCATTCCCGCTCTGTAGGCAAACTTACACATATTTCCAGCCTGTCTCTTTATCCATTTTCAGCAGAAAATTTGGCAAAGTTCGAGATAAAGAGCAGGTTTTCCTTCATGTGAAATCGAAAATGGTTCAGGACAGCGAATGTTCCAGATAACGGGGTTCGAGATAGCGGATGATTTTTCTATGCAAACCCTTATACCAAAACGAGGGGAAATGGAAAATCGTTCGAGATAGCGAATGTTCGAGATAGCGGGCAGTCGAGATAGCGGATGTCAACTGTACTTATTTTTTGGAGAATAAACGACGCTTGGTAGCATAAATTTCCTTTTTCTATCACTCAAAGATGTAAATAACTGGTCCAGAAATAAAGTCTCCGAATTTGCTGCTACTAGTATATTTTTTGTATTGTAAATATAAAATTTCCATATTTCTGTTTATGATAAATATAATAATGATGGATAAATATGCAAAGTAGAATGAATGTGCTTCATAAAATATACTACAGAAATTTTCACCATTTAGCTGTCTATTTTCTTTCTGTTTGCCTGCGAACTCTAACAATTTTTGTGAAAACCACTGTGCAGTCCTACTAAATAACTTTGAAAAGCCTCTAGGGGTCTAAAAAATTCCCCTAAAAAAATCGTCAAAATAGTAAGTCTATAGCCTTGCTAAATGGTCAAAAATCGGCCAAAATCAGGTGTTTTAAAAACTGCCTTTTCTCTTCAAAAATATTCATAATATCCCACCAGATACTCCCTAAATAGCCTGTAAAGGGTAAATAAAGTGTTTTCCCACGTAATTTGGTCCAATTTAGGACAGAAAATTCCCCTCAAAATATCGTCAAAATAGTAAGTCTATAGCCTTGCTAAATGGCCAAAAATCGGCCAAAATCAGGTGTTTTAAAAACTGCCCTTTTTCTTCAAAAATATTCATAATATCCCACCAGATACTCCCTAAATAGCCTGTAAAGGGTAAATATAGTGTTTTCCCACGTAATTGGGTCCAATTTAGGACAGAAATTCCCCTCAAAATATCGTCAAAATAGTAAGTCTATAGCCTTGCTAAATGGCCAAAAATCGGCCAAAATCAGGTGTTTTAAAAACTGCCCTTTTTCTTCAAAAATATTCATAATATCCCACCAGATACTCCCTAAATAACCTGTAAAGGGTAAATATAGTGTTTTCCCACGTAATTGGGTCCAATTTAGGAGAAAAAATTCCCCTCAAAATATCGTCAACATAGTAAGTCTATAGCCTTGCTAAATTGCCAAAAATCGGCCAAAATAAGGGGTTTTAAAAACTGCCTTTTTTCTTCAAAAATATTCATAATATTCCACCAGATACTACCTAAATAGCCTGTAAAGGGTATATAAAGTGTTTTCCCACGAAATTGGGTCAAATTTAGTAGAAAAATTTCCCCTCGAAAAATCATCAAAATAGTAAGTCTATAGCCTTACTAAATTGCCAAAAATCGGCCAAAATAAGGGGTTTTAAAAACTGCCTTTTTTCCTCAAAAATATTCATAATATCCCACCGGATACTACCTAAATAGCCTGTAAAGGGTAAATAAAGTGTTTTCCCACGAAATTGGGTCAAATTTAGTAGAAAAATTCCCCCTCAAAAAATCGTCAAAATAGTAAGTCTATAGCCTTACTAAATTGCCAAAAATCGGCCAAAATAAGGGGTTTTAAAAACAGCCTTTTTTCCTCAAAAATATTCATAATATCCCACCAGATACTACCTAAATAGCCTGTAAAGGGTAAATAAAGTGTTTTCCCAAGAAATTGGGTCAAATATAGTATAAAGATTTCCCCTCAATAAATCGTCAAAATAGTAAGTCTATAGCCTTACTAAATTGCCAAAAATCGGCCAAAATAAGGGGCTTTAAAAACTGCCATTTTTCTTCAAAAATATTCATAATATACCACCAGATACTACCTAAATAGCCTGTAAAGGGTAAATAAAGTGTTTTCGCACGAAATTGGGTCAAATTTAGTAGAAAAATTCCCCCTCAAAAAATCGTCAAAATAGTAAGTCTATAGCCTTACTTAAGTGTTTTCCCACGAAATTGGGTCAAATTTAGTAGAAAAATTTCCCCTCAAAAAATCGTCAAAATAGTAAGTCTATAGCCTTACTAAATTGCCAAAACTCGGCCAAAATAAGGGGTTTTAAAAACTGCCTTTTTTCTTCAAAAATATTCATAATATCCCACCAGATACTGCCTAATTAGCCTGTAAAGGGTAAATAAAGTGTTTTCCCACGTAATTTGGTCCAATTTAGGACAGAAAATTCCCCTCAAAATATCGTCAACATAGTAAGTCTATAGCCTTGCTAAATGGCCAAAAATCGGCCAAAATCAGGTATTTTAAAAACTGCCCTTTTTCTTCAAAAATATTCATAATATTCCACCAGATACTCCCTAAATAGCCTGTAAAGGGTAAATAAAGTGTTTTCCCACGTAATTTGGTCCAATTTAGGACAGAAATTCCCCTCAAAATATCGTCAAAATAGTAAGTCTATAGCCTTGCTAAATGGCCAAAAATCGGCCAAAATCAGGTGTTTTAAAAACTGCCCTTTTTCTTCAAAAATATTCATAATATACCACCAGATACTACCTAAATAGCCTGTAAAGGGTAAATAAAGTGTTTTCCCACGAAATTGGGTCAAATTTAGTAGAAAAATTCCCCCTCAAAAAATCGTCAAAATAGTAAGTCTATAGCCTTACTTAAGTGTTTTCCCACGAAATTGGGTCAAATTTAGTAGAAAAATTTCCCCTCAAAAAATCGTCAAAATAGTAAGTCTATAGCCTTACTAAATTGCCAAAACTCGGCCAAAATAAGGGGTTTTAAAAACTGCCTTTTTTCTTCAAAAATATTCATAATATCCCACCAGATACTGCCTAATTTGCCTGTAAAGGGTAAATAAAGTGTTTTCCCACGTAATTTGGTCCAATTTAGGACAGAAAATTCCCCTCAAAATATCGTCAACATAGTAAGTCTATAGCCTTACTAAAGTGCCAAAAATAAGCCAAAATAAGGGGTTTTAACAACTGCCTTTTTGCTTCAAAAATATTCATAATAACCCACCAGATACAATCTAAATAGCCTGTAAAGGGTAAATAAAGTGTTTTCCCACGAAATTGGGTCAAATTAAGTAGAAAAATTTCCCCTCGAAAAATCGTCAAAATAGTAAGTCTATAGCCTTACTAAATTGCCAAAACTCGGCCAAAATAAGGGGTTTTAAAAACTGCCTTTTTTCCTCAAAAATATTCATAATATCCCACCAGATACTACCTAAATAGCCTGTAAAGGGTAAATAAAGTGTTTTCCCACGAAATTGGGTCAAATTAAGTAGAAAAATTTCCCCTCAAAAAATCTTCAAAATAGTAAGTCTATAGCCTTGCTAAATGGCCAAAAATCGGCCAAAATCAGGTATTTTAAAAACTGCCCTTTTTCTTCAAAAATATTCATAATATTCCACCAGATACTCCCTAAATAGCCTGTAAAGGGTAAATAAAGTGTTTTCCCACGTAATTTGGTCCAATTTAGGACAGAAATTCCCCTCAAAATATCGTCAAAATAGTAAGTCTATAGCCTTGCTAAATGGCCAAAAATCGGCCAAAATCAGGTGTTTTAAAAACTGCCCTTTTTCTTCAAAAATATTCATAATATCCCACCAGATACTCCCTAAATAACCTGTAAAGGGTAAATATAGTGTTTTCCCACGTAATTGGGTCCAATTTAGGAGAAAAAATTCCCCTCAAATATCGTCAACATAGTAAGTCTATAGCCTTGCTAAATTGCCAAAAATCGGCCAAAATAAGGGGTTTTAAAAACTGCCTTTTTTCTTCAAAAATATTCATAATATCCCACCAGATACTGCCTAATTAGCCTGTAAAGGGTAAATAAAGTGTTTTCCCACGTAATTTGGTCCAATTTAGGACAGAAAATTCCCCTCAAAATATCGTCAACATAGTAAGTCTATAGCCTTGCTAAATGGCCAAAAATCGGCCAAAATCAGGTATTTTAAAAACTGCCCTTTTTCTTCAAAAATATTCATAATATTCCACCAGATACTCCCTAAATAGCCTGTAAAGGGTAAATAAAGTGTTTTCCCACGTAATTTGGTCCAATTTAGGACAGAAATTCCCCTCAAAATATCGTCAAAATAGTAAGTCTATAGCCTTGCTAAATGGCCAAAAATCGGCCAAAATCAGGTGTTTTAAAAACTGCCCTTTTTCTTCAAAAATATTCATAATATCCCACCAGATACTCCCTAAATAACCTGTAAAGGGTAAATATAGTGTTTTCCCACGTAATTGGGTCCAATTTAGGAGAAAAAATTCCCCTCAAATATCGTCAACATAGTAAGTCTATAGCCTTGCTAAATTGCCAAAAATCGGCCAAAATAAGGGGTTTTAAAAACTGCCTTTTTTCTTCAAAAATATTCATAATATTCCACCAGATACTACCTAAATAGCCTGTAATGGGTATATAAAGTGTTTTCCCACGAAATTGGGTCAAATTTAGTAGAAAAATTTCCCCTCGAAAAATCATCAAAATAGTAAGTCTATAGCCTTACTAAATTGCCAAAAATCGGCCAAAATAAGGGGTTTTAAAAACTGCCTTTTTTCCTGAAAAATATTCATAATATCCCACCAGATACTACCTAAATAGCCTGTAAAGGGTAAATAAAGTGTTTTCCCACGAAATTGGGTCAAATTTAGTAGAAAAATTTCCCCTCAATAAATCGTCAAAAAAGTAAGTCTATAGCCTTACTAAATTGCCAAAAATCGGCCAAAATAAGGGGCTTTAAAAACTGCCATTTTTCTTCAAAAATATTCATAATATACCACCAGATACTACCTAAATAGCCTGTAAAGGATAAATAAAGTGTTTTCCCACGAAATTGGGTCAAATTTAGTAGAAAAATTTCCCCTCAAAAAATCGTCAAAATAGTAAGTCTATAGCCTTAATTAAGTGTTTTCCCACGAAATTGGGTCAAATTAAGTAGAAAAATTTCCCCTCGAAAAATCGTCAAAATAGTAAGTCTATAGCCTTACTAAATTGCCAAAACTCGGCCAAAATAAGGGGTTTTAAAAACTGCCTTTTTTCTTCAAAAATATTCATAATATCCCACCGGATACAACCTAAATAGCCTGTAAAGGGTTAAATAAAGTGTTTTTCCATGAAATTGCGTCCAATTTAGTAGAAAAATTTCACCTCGAAAAATCGTCAAAATAGTAAGTCTATAGCCTTACTAAATTGCTAAAAATCGGCCAAAATAAGGGGTTTTAAAAACTGCCTTTTTTCCTCAAAAATATTCATAATATCCCACCAGATACTACCTAAATAGCCTGTAAAGGGTAAATAAAGTGTTTTCCCACGAAATTGGGTCAAATTAAGTAGAAAAATTTCCCCTCGAAAAATCGTCAAAATAGTAAGTCTATAGCCTTACTCAATTGCCAAAAATCGGCCAAAATAAGGGGTTTTAAAAACTGCCTTTTTTCCTCAAAAATATTCATAATATCCCACCAGATACTACCTAAATAGCCTGTAAAGGGTAAATAAAGTGTTTTCCACGAAATTGGGTCAAATTAAGTAGAAAATTTCCCTCAAAAATCTTCAAAATAGTAAGTCTATAGCCTTACTAAATTGCCAAAAATCGGCCAAAATAAGGGTTTTAAAACTGGTCAAATTAAATAGTAAAGGGTAAAAAATTTCCCTCAAATTTAGTAGAAAAATTTCCCTCGAGAAATCGTCAAAATAGTAAGTCTATAGCCTTACTAAATTGCCAAAAATCGGCCAAAATAAGGGTTTTAAAACTGCCTTTTTCCTCAAAAATATTCATAATATCCCACCAGATACTACCTAAATAGTCTGTAAAGGGTAAATAAAGTGTTTTCCCACTAAATTGGGTCAAATTTAGTAGAAAAATCTCCCCTCGAAAAATCGTCAAAATAGTAAGTCTATAGCCTTATTAAATTGCCAAAAATCGGCCAAAATAAGGGGTTTTAAAAACTGCCTTTTTTCCTAAAAAATATTCATAATATCCCACCAGATATTGCCTAAATAGTCTGTAAAGGGTAAATAAAGTGTTTTCCCACGAAATTGGGTCAAATTTAGTAGAAAAATTTCCCTCGAAAATCGTCAAAATAGTAAGTCTATAGCCTTACTAAATTCCCAAAAATCGGCCAAAATAAGGGGTTTTAAAAACTGCCTTTTTTCCTCAAAAATATTCATAATATCCCACCAGATACTACCTTAATATCCTGTAAAGGGTAAATAAAGTGTTTTCCCACGAAATTGGGTCAAATTTAGTAGAAAAATTTCCCCTAAAAAAATCGTCAACATAGTAAGTCTATAGCCTTACTAAAGTGCCAAAAATAAGCCAAAATAAGGGGTTTTAACAACTGCCTTTTTGCTTCAAATATATTCATAATAACCCACCAGATACAATCTAAATAGCCTGTAAAGGGTAAATAAAGTGTTTTCCCACGAAATTGGGTCAAGTTTAGTAGAAAAATTTCCCCTCGAAAAATCGTCAAAATAGTAAGTCTATAGCCTTACTAAATTGCCAAAAATCGGCCAAAATAAGGGGTTTTAAAAACTGCCTTTTTTCCTCAAAAATATTCATAATATCCCACCAGATACTACCTAAATAGCCTGTAAAGGGTCAATAATGTGTTTTCCCACGAAATTGGGTCAAATTTAGTAGAAAAATTTCCCCTCAAAGAAAAGTTAAAATAGTAAGTCTATAGCCTTACTAAATTGCCAAAAATCAGCCAAAATAAGGGGTTTTAAAAACTGCCGTTTTTCCTCAAAAATATTCATAATATCCCACCAGATACTACCTAAATAGCCTGTAAATGGTAAATAAAGTGTTTTCCCACGAAATTGGGTCAAATTTAGTAGAAAAATTTCCCCTCAAAAAATCGTCAAAATAGTAAGTCTATAGCCTTACTAAATTGCCAAAAATCGGCCAAAATAAGTGTTTTTAAAAACTGCCTTTTTTCCTCAAAAATATTCATAATATCCCACCAGATACTACCTAAATAGTCTGTAAAGGGTAAATAAAGTGTTTTCCCACTAAATTGGGTCAAATTTAGTAGAAAAATCTCCCCTCGAAAAATCGTCAAAATAGTAAGTCTATAGCCTTACTAAATTGCCAAAAATCGGCCAAAATAAGGGGTTTTAAAAACTGCCTTTTTTCCTAAAAAATATTCATAATATCCCACCAGATATTGCCTAAATAGTCTGTAAAGGGTAAATAAAGTGTTTTCCCACGAAATTGGGTCAAATTTAGTAGAAAAATTTCCCCTCGAAAAATCGTCAAAATAGTAAGTCTATAGCCTTACTAAATTCCCAAAAATCGGCCAAAATAAGGGGTTTTAAAAACTGCCTTTTTTCCTCAAAAATATTCATAATATCCCACCAGATACTACCTTAATATCCTGTAAAGGGTAAATAAAGTGTTTTCCCACGAAATTGGGTCAAATTTAGTAGAAAAATTTCCCCTAAAAAAATCGTCAACATAGTAAGTCTATAGCCTTACTAAAGTGCCAAAAATAAGCCAAAATAAGGGGTTTTAACAACTGCCTTTTTGCTTCAAAAATATTCATAATAACCCACCAGATACAATCTAAATAGCCTGTAAAGGGTAAATAAAGTGTTTTCCCACGAAATTGGGTCAAGTTTAGTAGAAAAATTTCCCCTCGAAAAATCGTCAAAATAGTAAGTCTATAGCCTTACTAAATTGCCAAAAATCGGCCAAAATAAGGGGTTTTAAAAACTGCCTTTTTTCCTCAAAAATATTCATAATATCCCACCAGATACTACCTAAATAGCCTGTAAAGGGTCAATAATGTGTTTTCCCACGAAATTGGGTCAAATTTAGTAGAAAAATTTCCCCTCAAAGAAAAGTTAAAATAGTAAGTCTATAGCCTTACTAAATTGCCAAAAATCAGCCAAAATAAGGGGTTTTAAAAACTGCCGTTTTTCCTCAAAAATATTCATAATATCCCACCAGATACTACCTAAATAGCCTGTAAATGGTAAATAAAGTGTTTTCCCACGAAATTGGGTCAAATTTAGTAGAAAAATTTCCCCTCAAAAAATCGTCAAAATAGTAAGTCTATAGCCTTACTAAATTGCCAAAAATCGGCCAAAATAAGGGGTTTTAAAAACTGCCTTTTTTCCTCAAAAATATTCATAATATCCCACCAGATACTACCTAAATATCCTGTAAAGGGTAAATAAAGTGTTTTCCCACGAAATTGGGACAAATTTAGTAGAAAAATTTCCCCTAAAAAATCGTCAACATAGTAAGTCTATAGCCTTACTAAATTGCTAAAAATCAGCCAAAATAAGGGGTTTTAAAAACTGCCTTTTTGCTTCAAAAATATTCATAATATCCCACCAGATACAATCTAAATAGCCTGTAAAGGGTAAATAAAGTGTTTTCCCACGAAATTGGGTCAAGTTTAGTAGAAAAATTACCCCTCGAAAAATCGTCAAAATAGTAAGTCTATAGCCTTACTAAATTGCCAAAAATCGGCCAAAATAAGGGGTTTTAAAAACTGCCGTTTTTCCTCAAAAATATTCATAATATCCCACCAGATACTACCTAAATAGCCTGTAAATGGTAAATAAAGTGTTTTGCCACGAAATTGGGTCAAATTTAGTAGAAAAATTTCCCCTCAAAAAATCGTCAAAATAGTAAGTCTATAGCCTTACTAAATTGCCAAAAATCGGCCAAAATAAGGGGTTTTAAAAACTGCCTTTTTTGTTCAAAAATATGCATAGTATCCCACCAGATACTACCTAAATATCCTGTAAAGGGTAAATAAAGTGTTTTCCCACGAAATTGGGTCAAATTTAGTAGAAAAATTTCCCCTCAAAAAATCGTCAAAATAGTAAGTCTATAGCCTTGCTAAATGGCCAAAAATTGGCCAAAATCAGGTGTTTTAAAAACTGCCCTTTTTCTTCAAAAATATTCATAATATCCCACCAGATACTCCCTAAATAACCTGTAAAGGGTAAATAAAGTGTTTTCCCACGAAATTGGGTCAAATTTAGTAGAAAAATTTCCCCTCAAAAAATCGTCAAAATAGTAAGTCTATAGCCTTGCTAAATGGCCAAAAATTGGCCAAAATCAGGTGTTTTAAAAACTGCCCTTTTTCTTCAAAAATATTCATAATATCCCACCAGATACTCCCTAAATAACCTGTAAAGGCTAAATATAGTGTTTTCCCACGTAATTGGGTCTAATTTAGGAGAAAAAATTCCCCTCAAAATATCGTCAACATAGTAAGTCTATAGCCTTGCTAAATGGCCAAAAATCGGCCAAAATCAGGTATTTTAAAAACTGCCTTTTTTCTTCAAAAATATTCATAATATTCCACCAGATACTCCCTAAATAGCCTGTAAAGGGTAAATAAAGTGTTTTCCCACGTAATTGGGTCCAATTTAGGAGAACAAATTCCCCTCAAAATATCGTCAACATAGTAAGTCTATAGCCTTACTAAATTGCCAAAAATCGGCCAAAATCAGGGGTTTTAAAAACTGCCTTTTTCTTCAAAAATTTTAATAATATCCCACCAGATACTACCTAAATAGCCTGTAAAGGGTATATAAAGTGTTTTCCCACCAAATTGGGTCAAATTTAGTACAAAAATTTCCCCTCGAAAAATCATCAAAATAGTAAGTCTATAGCCTTACTAAATTGCCAAAAATCGGCCAAAATAAGGGGTTTTAAAAACTGCCTTTTTTCCTCAAAAATATTCATAATATCCCACCAGATACTACCTAAATAGCCTGTAAAGGGTAAATAAAGTGTTTTCCCACGAAATTGGGTCAAATTTAGTAGAAAAATTTCCCCTCAAAAAATCGTCAAAATAATAAGTCTATAGCCTTACTAAATTGCAAAAAATCGGCCAAAATAAGGGGTTTTAAAAACTGCCTTTTTTCCTCAAAAATATTCATAATATCCCACCAGATACTACCTAAATAGCCTGTAAAGGGTAAATAAAGTGTTTTCCCAAGAAATTGGGTCAAATATAGTATAAAAATTTATCCTAAAAAAATCGTCAAAATAGTAAGTCTATAGCCTTACTAAATTGCCAAAACTCGGCCAAAATAAGGGGTTTTAAAAACTGTCATTTTTCTTCAAAAATATTCATAATATCCCACCAGATACTACCTAAATAGCCTGTAAAGGGTAAATAAAGTGTTTTCCCTCGAAATTGGGTCAAATTTAGTAGAAAAATTCCCCCTCAAAAAATCGTCAAAATAGTAAGTCTATAGCCTTACTTAATTGCCAAAAATCGGCCAAAATAAGTGGTTTTAAAAACTGCCTTTTTCTTCAAAAATATTCATAATATTTCACCAGATACTACCTAAATAGCCTTTAAACGGTAAATAAAGTGTTTTCCCACGAAATTGGGTCAAATTTAGTAGAAAAATTTCCCCTCAAAAAATCGTCAAAATAGTAAGTCTATAGCCTTACTAAATTGCCAAAACTCGGCCAAAATAAGGGGTTTTAAAAACTGCCTTTTTTCTTCAAAAATATTCATAATATCCCACCAGATACTACCTAATTAGCCTGTAAAGCGTAAATAAAGTGTTTTTCCATGAAATTGCGTCCAATTTAGTAGAAAAAATTCGCCTCAAAAAGTTGTCAAACTAGTCAGTCTATAGCCTTACTTAATTGCCAAAAATCGACCAAAATAAGGGGCTTTAAAAACTGCCTTTTTTCTTCGAAAATATTCATAATATCTTACCAGATACTACCTAAATAACCTGTAAAGGGTAAATAAATTGTTTTCCTACGAAATTGGGTAAAATTTAGTAGAAAAATTTCCCCTCGAAAAATCGTCAAAATAGTAAGTCTATAGCCTTACTTACTTGCCAAAAATCGGCCAAAATAAGGGGTTTTAAAAACTGCCTTTTTTCTTCATTGATATTCATAATATCTCACCAGATACTACCTAAATAGCCTGTAAAGGGTAAATAAAGTGTTTTCCCACGAGATTGGGTTAAATTTAGTAGAAAAATTTCCCCTCGAAAAATCGTCAAAATTGTAAGTCTATAGCCTTATTAAATTGCCAAAAATCGGCCAAAATAAGGGGCTTTAAAAACTGCCTTTTTTCTTCAAAAATATTCATAATATCTTACCAGATACTACCTAAATAACCTGTAAAGGGTAAATAAATTGTTTTCCTACGAAATTGGGTAAAATTTAGTAGAAAAATTTCCCCTCGAAAAATCATCAAAATAGTAAGTCTATAGCCTTACTTAATTGCCAAAAATCGGCCAAAATAAGGGGTTTTAAAAACTGCCTTTTTTCTTCATTGATATTCATAATATCTCACCAGATACTACCTAAATAGCCTGTAAAGGATAAATAAAGTGTTTTCCCACGAAATTGGGTAAAATTTAGTAGAAAAATTTCACCTCGAAAAAACATCAAAATAGTAAGTCTATAGCCTTACTAAATTGCCAAAAATCGGCCAAAATAAGGGGTTTTCAAAACTGCCTTTTCTCCTCAAAAATATTCATAATATCCCACCAGATACTACCTAAATAGCCTGTAAAGGGTAAATAAAGTGCTTTCCAACGAAATTGGGTCAAATTTAGTAGAAAAATTTCCCCTCAAAAAATCTACAAAATAGTAAGTCTATAGCCTTACTTAATTGCCAAAAATCGGCCAAAATAAGGTGCTTTAAAAACTGCCTTTTTTCTTCAAAAATATTCATAATATTTTACCAGATACTACCTAAATAGCCTGTAAAGGTAAATAATGTGTTTTCCCACGAAATTGGGTCAAATTTAGTAGAAAAATTTCCCCTCAAGAAATGGTCAAAATAGTAGGTCTATCGCCTTACTTAAATTGCCAAAAATCGGCCAAAATATGGGTTTTAAAAACTGCCTTTTTTCTTCAAAAATATTCATAATATCCCACCAGATACTACCTAAATAGCCTAAAAAGGAAAATAAAGTGTTTTCCCAAGAAGTTTGGTCAAATATAGTAGAAAAATTTATCCTAAAAAAATCGTCAAAATAGTAAGTCTATAGCCTTACTAAATTGCCAAAACTCGGCCAAAATAAGGGGTTTTAAAAACTGCCTTTTTTCTTCAAAAATATTCATAATATCCCACCAGATACTACCTAATTAGCCTGTAAAGGGCAAATAAAGTGTTTTTCCATGAAATTGCGTCCAATTTAGTAGAAAAAATTCGCCTCAAAAAGTTGTCAAACTAGTCAGTCTGTAGCCTTAATTAATTGCCAAAAATCGACCAAAATAAGGGGCTTTAAAAACTGCCTTTTTTCTTCAAAAATATTCATAATATCTTACCAGATACTACCTAAATAGCCTGTAAAGGGTAAATAAATTTTTTTCCTTCGAAATTGGGTAAAATTTAGTAGAAAAATTTCCCCTCGAAAAATCGTCAAAATGGTAAGTCTATAGCCTTACTTAATTGCCAAAAATCGGCCAAAATAAGGGGTTTTAAAAACTGCCTTTTTTCTTCATTGATATTCATAATATCTCACCAGATACTACCTAAATAGCCTGTAAAGGGTAAATAAAGTGTTTTCCCACGAAATTGGGTCAAAATTAGTAGAAAAATTTCCCCTTAAAAATTGTCAAAATAGTAAGTCTATAGCCTTACTAAATTGCCAAAAGTCGGCCAGAATAAGGGGTTTTTTTATAAACTGCCTTTTTTCTTCAAAAATATTCATAATATCCCACCAGATACTACCTTAATAGCATGTAAAGGGTAAATAAAGTGTTTTCCCACGAAATGGGGCAACATTTAGTAGAAAAATTTCCCCTCGAAAAATCGTCAAAATAGTAAGTCTATAGCCTTATTAAATTGCCAAAAATCGGCCAAAATAAGGGGTTTTAAAAACTGCCTTTTTTCCTCAAAAATATTCATAATATCCCACCAGATACTACCTAAATAGTCTGTAAAGGGTAAATAAAGTGTTTTCCCACCAAATTGGGTCAAATTTAGTAGAAAAATTTCCCCTCGAAAAATCGTCAAAATAGTAAGTCTATAGCCTTACTAAATTGCCAAAAATCGGCCAAAATAAGGGGTTTTAAAAACTGCCTTTTTTCCTTAAAAATATTCATAATATCCCACCAGATACTACCTAAATAGCCTGTAAATGGTAAATAAAGTGTTTTCCCACGATATTGGGTCAAATTCAGTAGAAAAATTTCCCCTCAAAAAATCTTCAAAATAGTAAGTCTATAGCCTTACTAAATTGCCAAAAATCGGCCAAAATAAGGGGTTTTAAAAACTGCCTTTTTTCCTCAAAAATATTCATAATATCCCACTAGATACTACCTAAATAGTCTGTAAAGGGTAAATAAAGTGTTTTCCCACGAAATTGGGTCAAATTCAGTAGAAAAATTTCCCCTCGAAAAATCGTCAAAATAGTAAATCTATAACCTTACTAAATTGCCAAAAATCGGCCAAAATAAGGGGCTTTAAAAACTGCATTTTTTCTTCAAAAATATTCATAATATCTTACCAGATACTACCTAAATAGCCTGTAAAGGGTAAATAAATTGTTTTCCTACGAAATTGGGTAAAATTTAGTAGAAAAATTTCCCTCGAAAATCGTCAAAATAGTAAGTCTATAGCCTTACTTAATTGCCAAAAATCGGCCAAAGTAAGGGGTTTTAAAAACTGCCTTTTTTCTTCAAAAATATTCATAATATCCCACCAGATACTACCTTAGTAGCCTGTAAAGAATAAATAAAGTGGTTTCCCACGAAATTGGCCAACATTTAGTAGAAAAATTTCCCCTCGAAAAATCGTCAAAATAGTAAGTCTATAGCCTTACTTAATTGCCAAAAATCGGCCAAAATAAGGGGTTTTAAAAACTGCCTTTTTTCCTCAAAAATATTCATAATATCCCACTAGATACTACCTGAATAGTCTGTAAAGGGTAAATAAAGTGTTTTCCCACGAAATTGGCCAACATTTAGTAGAAAAATTTCCCCTCGAAAAATCGTCAAAATAGTAAGTCTATAGCCTTACTAAATGGCCAAAAATCGGCCAAAATAAGGGGTTTTAAAAACTGCCTTTTTTTTTCAAAAATATTCATAATATCCCACCAGATACTACCTAAATAGCCTGTAAAGGGTAAATAAAGTGTTCTCCTACGAAATTGGGTAAAATTTAGTAGAAAAATTTCCCCTCGAAAAATCGTCAAAATAGTAAGTCTATAGCCTTACTTAATTGCCAAAAATCGGCCAAAATAAGGGGTTTTAAAAACTGCCTTTTTTGTTCAAAAATATTCATAATATCCCACTAGAAACTACCTGAATAGTCTGTAAAGGGTAAATAAAGTGTTTTCCCACGAAATTGGCCAACATTTAGTAGAAAAATTTCCCCTCGAAAAATCGTCAAAATAGTAAGTCTATAGCCTTACTAAATGGCCAAAAATCGGCCAAAATAAGGGGTTTTAAAAACTGCCTTTTTTTTTCCAAAATATTCATAATATCCCACCAGATACTACCTAGATAGCCTGTAAAGGGTAAATAAAGTGTTTTCCCACGAAATTGGGTCAAATTTAGTAGAAAAATTTCCCCTCAAAAAATCGTCAAAATAGTAAGTCTATAGCCTTACTTAATTGCCAAAAATCGGCCAAAATAAGGGATTTTAAAAACTGCCTTTTTTCTTCAAAAATATTCGTAATATCTTACCAGATACTACCTAAATAGCCTGTAAAGGGTAAAGAAAGTGTTTTCCCACAAAATTGGGTCAAAATTAGTAGAAAAATTTCCCCGCGAAAAATCGTCAAAATAGTAAGTCTATAGCCTTACTTAATTGCCAAAAATCGGCCAAAATAAGGGATTTTAAAAACTGCCTTTTTTCTTCAAAAATATTCGTAATATCTTACCAGATACTACCTAAATAGCCTGTAAAGGGTAAATAAAGTGTTTTCCCACGAAATTGGGTCAAAATTAGTAGAAAAATTTCCCCTCAAAAAATCGTCAAAATAGTAAGTCTATAGCCTTACTTAATTGCCAAAAATCGGCCAAAATAAGGGATTTTAAAACTGCCTTTTTCTTCAAAATATTCGTAATATCTTACCAGATACTACCTAAATAGCCTGTAAAGGGTAAATAAAGTGTTTTCCCACGAAATTGGGTCAAAATTAGTAGAAAAATTTCCCTCGAAAATCGTCAAAATAGTAAGTGTATAGCCTTACTAAATTGCCAAAAATCAGCCAAAATAAGGGCTTTAAAACTGCCTTTTCATTCAAAAATATTCATAATATCCCACCAGATACTTTCTAAATAGCCTGTAAAGGGTAAAAAAGTGTTTTCCCACAAAATTGGGTCAAATTTAGTAGAAAAATTTCCCCTCAAAAAATAGTCAAAATAGTAAGTCTATAGCCTTACTAAATTGCCAAATATCGGCCAAAATAAGGGGTTTCAAAAACTGCCTTTCTCCTTCATTAAAATTCATAATATCTCACCAGATACTACCTAAATAGCCTGTAAAGGGTCAATAAAGTGTTTTCCCACGAAATTGGGTCAAATTTAGTAGAAAAATTTCCCCTCAAAAAAAAAGTCAAAATAGTAAGTCTATAGCCTTACTAAATTGCCAAAAATCGGCCAAAATAAGGGGTTTTAAAAACTGCCGTTTTTCCTCAAAAATATTCATAATATCCCACCAGATAATACCTAAATAGCCTGTAAATGGTAAATAAAGTCTTTTCCCACGATATTGGGTCAAATTTAGTAGAAAAATTTCCCACCAAAAAATCTTCAAAATAGTAAGTCTATAGCCTTACTAAATTGCCAAAAATCGGCCAAAATAAGGGGTTTTAAAAACTGCCTTTTTTCCTCAAAAATATTCATAATATCCCACTAGATACTACCTAAATGGTCTGTAAAGGGTAAATAAAGTGTTTTCCCACGAAATTGGGTCAAATTTAGTAGAAAAATTTCCCCTGAAAAAATCCTCAAAATAGTAAGTCTATAGCCTTACTAAAGTGCCAAAAATCGGCCAAAATAAAGGGTTTTAAAAACTGCCTTTTTTCTTCAAAAATATTCATAATATCTTACCAGATACTACCTAAATAGCCTGTAAAGGGAAACAAAGTGTTTTCCCACGAAATTGGGTCAAATTTAGTAGAAAAATTTCCCGTCAAAAAATCGTCAAAATAGTAAGTCTATAGCCTTACTTAATTGCCAAAAATCGGCCAAAATTAGGGTTTTAAAACTGCCTTTTTCTTCAAAAGTATTCATAATATCTTACCAGAAACTACCTAAATAGCCTGCAAAGGGTAAATAAAGTGTTTTCCCACAAAATTGGGTCAAATTTAGTAGAAAAATTTCCCTCAAAAATCATCAAAATAGTAAGTCTATAGCCTTACTTAATTGCCAAAAATCCGCCAAAATAAGAGGTTTTAAGAACTGCCTTTTTCTTCAAAATATTAATAATATCCCACCAGATACTACCTAAATAGCCTGTAAAGGGTAAATAAATTGTTTTCCCACGAAATTGGGTCAAATTTAGTAGAAAAATTTCCCTCAAAATTCTTCAAAATAGTAAGTCTATAGCCTTACTAAATTGCCAAAAATCGGCCAAAATAAGGGTTTTAAAAACTGCCTTTTTTCCTCAAAAATATTAATAATATCCCACGAGATACTACCTAAATAGCCTGTAAAGGGTAAATAAAGTGTTTTCCCACGAAATTGGATCAAAATTAGTAGGAAAATTTCCCCTCAAAAAATCATCAAAATAGTAAGTCTATAGCCTTACTAAATTGCAAAAAATCGGCCAAAATAAGGGGTTTTAAAAACTGCCTTTTTTCCTCAAAAATATTCATAATATCCCACTAGATACTACCTGAATAGTCTGTAAAGGGTAAATAAAGTGTTTTCCCACGAATTTGGCCAACATTTAGTAGAAAAATTTCCCCTCGAAAAATCGTCAAAATAGTAAGTCTATAGCCTTACTAAATGGCCAAAAATCGGCCAAAATAAGGGGTTTTAAAAACTGCCTTTTTTGTTCAAAAATATTCATAATATCCCACCAGATACTACCTAAATAGCCTGTAAAGGGTAAATAAAGTGTTTTCCCACGAAATTGGGTCAAATTTAGTAGAAAAATTTGCCCTCAAAAAATCGTCAAAATAGTAAGTCTATAGCCTTACTTAATTGCCAAAAATCGGCCAAAATAAGGGATTTTAAAACTGCCTTTTTCTTCAAAATATTCGTAATATCTTACCAGATACTACCTAAATAGCCTGTAAAGGGTAGATAAAGTGTTTTCCACGAAATTGGGTCAAACTTAGTAGAAAAATTTCCTTCGAAAAATCGTCAAAATAGTAAGTCTATAGCCTTACTAAATGGCCAAAAATCGGCCAAAATAAGGGTTTTAACAACTGCCTTTTTGTTCAAAATATTCATAATATCCCACCAGATACTACCTAAATAGCCCGTAAAGGGTAAATAAAGTGTTTTCCCACGAAATTGGGTCAAATTTAGTAGAAAAATTTGCCCTCAAAAATCGTCAAAATAGTAAGTCTATAGCCTTACTTAATTGCCAAAAAGCGGCCAAAATAAGGGATTTTAAAACTGCCTTTTTCTTCAAAATGTTCGTAATATCTTACCAGATACTACCTAAATAGCCTGTAAAGGGTAAAGAAAGTGTTTTCCACGAAATTGGGTCAAAATTAGTAGAAAAATTTCCCATGAAAATCGTCAAAATAGTAAGTGTATAGCCTTACTAAATTGCCAAAATCAGCCAAAATAAAGGGCTTTAAAACTGCCTTTTCATTCAAAAATATTCATAATATCCCACCAGATACTTTCTAAATAGCCTGTAAAGTGTAAATAAAGTGTTTTCCCACAAAATTGGGTCAAATTTAGTAGAAAATTTCCCTCAAAAATAGTCAAAATAGTAAGTCTATAGCCTTACTAAATTGCCAAATATCGGCCAAAATAAGGGTTTCAAAACTGCCTTTCTCCTTCATTAAAATTCATAATATCTCACCAGATACTACCTAAATAGCCTGTAAAGGGTCAATAAAGTGTTTTCCACGAAATTGGGTCAAATTTAGTAGAAAATTTCCCTCAAAAAAGTCAAAATAGTAAGTCTATAGCCTTACTAAATTGCCAAAAATCGGCCAAAATAAGGGGTTTTAAAAACTGCCGTTTTTCCTCAAAAATATTCATAATATCCCACCAGATACTACCTAAATAGCCTGTAAATGGTAAATAAAGTCTTTTCCCACGATATTGGGTCAAATTTAGTAGAAAAATTTCCCATCAAAAAATCTTCAAAATAGTAAGTCTATAGCCTTACTAAATTGCCAAAATTTCGCCAAAATAAGGGGTTTTAAAATCTGCCTTTTTTCCTCAAAAATATTCATAATATCCCACTAGATACTACCTAAATAGTCTGTAAAGGGTAAATAAAGTGTTTTCCCACGAAATTGGGTCAAATTTAGTAGAAAAATTTCCCCTCCAAAAATCGTCAAAATAGTAAGTCTATAGCCTTATTAAATTGCCAAGAATCGGCCAAAATAAGGGTTTTAAAAACTGCCTTTTTTCTTAAAAAATATTCATAATATCCCACCAGATACTACCTCCATAGCCTGTAAAGGGTAAATTAAGTGTTTTCCCACGAAATTGGGTCAAATTTAGTAGAAAAATTTCCCCTGAAAAAATCCTCAAAATAGTAAGTCTATAGCCTTACTAAAGTGCCAAAAATCGGCCAAAATAAAGGGTTTTAAAAACTGCCTTTTTTCTTTAAAAATATTCATAATATCTTACCAGATACTACCTAAATAGCCTGTAAAGGGAAACAAAGTGTTTTCCCACGAAATTGGGTCAAATTTAGTAGAAAAATTTCCCGTCAAAAAATCGTCAAAATAGTAAGTCTATAGCCTTACTTAATTGCCAAAAATCGGCCAAAATTAGGGGTTTTAAAAACTGCCTTTTTTCTTCAAAAGTATTCATAATATCTTACCAGAAACTACCTAAATAGCCTGCAAAGGGTAAATAAAGTGTTTTCCCACAAAATTGGGTCAAATTTAGTAGAAAAATTTCCCCTCAAAAAATCATCAAAATAGTAAGTCTATAGCCTTACTTAATTGCCAAAAATCCGCCAAAATAAGAGGTTTTAAGAACTGCCTTTTTTCTTCAAAAATATTAATAATATCCCACCAGATACTACCTAAATAGCCTGTAAAGGGTAAATAAATTGTTTTCCCACGAAATTGGGTCAAATTTAGTAGAAAAATTTCCCCTCAAAAATTCTTCAAAATAGTAAGTCTATAGCCTTACTAAATTGCCAAAAATCGGCCAAAATAAGGGTTTTAAAAACTGCCTTTTTTCCTCAAAAATATTAATAATATCCCACGAGATACTACCTAAATAGCCTGTAAAGGGTAAATAAAGTGTTTTCCCACGAAATTGGATCAAAATTAGTAGGAAAGTTTCCCCTCAAAAAATCATCAAAATAGTAAGTCTATAGCCTTACTAAATTGCAAAAATCGGCCAAAATAAGGGTTTTAAAACTGCCTTTTTCCTCAAAAATATTCATAATATCCCACTAGATACTACCTGAATAGTCTGTAAAGGGTAAATAAAGTGTTTTCCCACGAATTTGGCCAACATTTAGTAGAAAAATTTCCCCTCGAAAAATCGTCAAAATAGTAAGTCTATAGCCTTACTAAATGGCCAAAAATCGGCCAAAATAAGGGGTTTTAAAAACTGCCTTTTTTGTTCAAAAATATTCATAATATCCCACCAGATACTACCTAAATAGCCTGTAAAGGGTAAATAAAGTGTTTTCCCACGAAATTGGGTCAAATTTAGTAGAAAAATTTGCCCTCAAAAAATCGTCAAAATAGTAAGTCTATAGCCTTACTTAATTGCCAAAAATCGGCCAAAATAAGGGATTTTAAAAACTGCCTTTTTTCTTCAAAAATATTCGTAATATCTTACCAGATACTACCTAAATAGCCTGTAAAGGGTAGATAAAGTGTTCTCCCCACGAAATTGGGTCAAACTTAGTAGAAAAATTTCCCTTCGAAAAATCGTCAAAATAGTAAGTCTATAGCCTTACTAAATGGCCAAAAATCGGCCAAAGTAAGGGGTTTTAACAACTGCCTTTTTTGTTCAAAAATATTCATAATATCCCACCAGATACTACCTAAATAGCCCGTAAAGGGTAAATAAAGTGTTTTCCCACGAAATTGGGTCAAATTTAGTAGAAAAATTTGCCCTCAAAAAATCGTCAAAATAGTAAGTCTATAGCCTTACTTAATTGCCAAAAGCAGCCAAAATAAGGGATTTTAAAACTGCCTTTTTTCTTCAAAAATGTTCGTAATATCTTACCAGATACTACCTAAATAGCCTGTAAAGGGTAAAGAAAGTGTTTTCCCACGAAATTGGGTCAAAATTAGTAGAAAAATTTCCCCGCGAAAAATCGTCAAAATAGTAAGTGTATAGCCTTACTAAATTGCCAAAAATCAGCCAAAATAAAGGGCTTTAAAAACTGCCTTTTTCATTCAAAAATATTCATAATATCCCACCAGATACTTTCTAAATAGCCTGTAAAGTGTAAATAAAGTGTTTTCCCACAAAATTGGGTCAAATTTAGTAGAAAAATTTCCCCTCAAAAAATAGTCAAAATAGTAAGTCTATAGCCTTACTAAATTGCCAAATATCGGCCAAAATAAGGGGTTTCAAAAACTGCCTTTCTCCTTCATTAAAATTCATAATATCTCACCAGATACTACCTAAATAGCCTGTAAAGGGTCAATAAAGTGTTTTCCCACGAAATTGGGTCAAATTTAGTAGAAAAATTTCCCCTCAAAAAAAAGTCAAAATAGTAAGTCTATAGCCTTACTAAATTGCCAAAAATCGGCCAAAATAAGGGGTTTTAAAAACTGCCGTTTTTCCTCAAAAATATTCATAATATCCCACCAGATACTACCTAAATAGCCTGTAAATGGTAAATAAAGTCTTTTCCCACGATATTGGGTCAAATTTAGTAGAAAAATTTCCCCTCAAAAAATAGTCAAAATAGTAAGTCTATAGCCTTACTAAATTGCCAAATATCGGCCAAAATAAGGGGTTTCAAAAACTGCCTTTCTCCTTCATTAAAATTCATAATATCTCACCAGATACTACCTAAATAGCCTGTAAAGGGTCAATAAAGTGTTTTCCCACGAAATTGGGTCAAATTTAGTAGAAAAATTTCCCCTCAAAAAAAAGTCAAAATAGTAAGTCTATAGCCTTACTAAATTGCCAAAATCGGCCAAAATAAGGGGTTTTAAAAACTGCCGTTTTTCCTCAAAAATATTCATAATATCCCACCAGATACTACCTAAATAGCCTGTAAATGGTAAATAAAGTCTTTTCCCACGATATTGGGTCAAATTTAGTAGAAAAATTTCCCATCAAAAAATCTTCAAAATAGTAAGTCTATAGCCTTACTAAATTGCCAAAAATTCGCCAAAATAAGGGGTTTTAAAATCTGCCTTTTTTCCTCAAAAATATTCATAATATCCCACTAGATACTACCTAAATAGTCTGTAAAGGGTAAATAAAGTGTTTTCCCACGAAATTGGGTCAAATTTAGTAGAAAAATTTCCCCTCGAAAAATCGTCAAAATACTAAGTCTATAGCCTTACTAAATTGCCAAAAATCGGCCAAAATAAGGGTTTTAAAAACTGCCTTTTTTCTTAAAAAATATTCATAATATCCCACTAGATACTACCTAAATAGTCTGTAAAGGGTAAATAAAGTGTTTTCCCACGAAATTGGGTCAAATTTAGTAGAAAAATTTTACCTCAAAAAATCTTCAAAATAGTAAGTCTATAGCCTTACTAAATTGCCAATAATCTGCCAAAATAAAGGGTTTTAAAAACTGCCTTTTTTCTTAAAAAATATTCATAATATCCCACCAGATACTACCTAAATAGCCTGTAAAGGGTAAATAAAGTGTTTTCCCACGAAATTGGGTCAAATTTAGTAGAAAAATTTCCGCTCGAAAAATCGTCAAAATAGTAAGTCTATAGCCTTACTAAATTGCCAAAAATCAGCCAAAATAAGGGGTTTTTAAAAACTGCATTTTTTCTTCAAAAATATTCATAATATCCCACCAGATACTACCTAAATAGCCTGTAAAGGGTAAATAAAGTGTTTTCCCACAAAATTGCTTCAAATTTAGTAGAAAAATTCCCCTCACAAAGTCGTCAAAATAGTAAGTCTATAGCCTTACTAAATTGCCAAATATCGGCCAAGATAAGGGTTTTTAAAACTGCCTTTTTTCTCCAAAAATATTCATAATATCCCACCAGATACTACCTAATTAGCCTTTAAAGGGTAAATAAAGTGTTTTCCCACGAAATTGGGTCAAATTTAGTAGAAAAAGTTCCCCTCGAAAAATCGTCAAAATATTAAGTATATAGCCTTACTAAATTGCCAAAAATCGGCCAAAATAAGGGTTTTAAAAACTGCCTTTTTTCTTCAATAATATTCATAATATCCCACCAGATACTACCTAAATAGCCTGTAAAGGGTAAATAAAGTGTTTTCCCACAAAATTGGGTCAAATTTAGTAGAAAAATTTCCCCTCAAAAAATCGTCAAAATAGTAAGTCTATAGCCTTACTAAATTGCCAAAAATCGGCAAAAATAAGGGTTTTAAAAACTGCCTTTTTTCTTCAAAAATATTCATAATATTCCACCAGATACTACCTAAATAGCCTGTTAAGGGTAAATAAAGTGTTTTCCCACGAAATTGGGTCAAATTTTGTAGAAAAATTTCCCCTCAAAAAATCGTCAAAATAGTAAGTTTATAGCCTTACTAAATTGCCAAAAATCGGCCAAAATAAGGGGTTTTAAAAACTGCCTTTTTTCTTCAAAAATATTCATAATATCCCACCAGATACTACCTAAATAGCCTGTAATGGGTAAATAAAGTGTTTTCCCACGAGTTTGGGTCAAATGTAGTAGAAAAATTTCCCTCAAAAATCGTCAAAATAGTAAGTCTATAGCCTAACTAAATTGCCAAAATCGGCAAAAATAAGGGGTTTTAAAACGGCCTTTTTCTTCAAAAATATTCATAATATCCCACCAGATACTACCTAAATAACCTTTAAAGGGTAAATGAAGTGTTTTCCCACGAAATTGGGTCAAATTTAGTAGAAAAAGTTCCCCTCAAAAATCGTCAAAATAGTAAGTCTATAGCCTAACTAAATTGCCAAAAATCGGCAAAAATAAGGGGTTTTAAAAACGGCCTTTTTTCTTCAAAAATATTCATAATATCCCACCAGATACTACCTAAATAACCTTTAAAGGGTAAATAATGTGTTTTCCCACAAAATTGGGTCAAATTTAGTAGAAAAAGTTCCCCTCAAACAATCGTCAAAATAGTAAGTCTATAGCCTTACTAAATTGCCAAAAATTGGCCAAAATAAGGGGTTTTAAAAACTGCCTTTTTTCTTCAAAAATGTTCATAATATCCCACCAGATACCCCGTAAATAGCCTGTAAAGGGTAAATAAAGAGTTTTCCATGAAATCGGATCCAATTTAGTAGAAAAATTCCCCCAAAAATCTTCAAAATAGTAAGTCTATAGCCTTACTAAATTGCCAAAAATCGGCCAAGATAAGGGGTTTTAAAAACTGCCTTTTTTCTTCAAAAATATTCATAATATCCCACCAGATACTACCTAAATAGCATGTAAAGGGTAAATAAAGTGTTTTCCCACGAAATTGGGTCAAATTTAGTAGAAAA